>CAWUFW010023859.1:0-68687 GCA_963921515.1 Calotriton arnoldi | reverse complement strand
GAACTCCCCACAAAACCAAGTAAGTATGGGAATGCTGGGAAGTGGGGTGGAGGCAATAGCATGATGGGAGTGGTAGTCACAGATATTGGTCACCCCCACAACTGTCCCATCAACACCACCCTGAACCATGCGCACATCACAGGGAGTGGAAAACAACTGACAAGATGGCTGACACTGGCAACTGCTGTGGGGAGCACAAGGCCCTGCTGGCAACTGTGCACCAACAAACAGCAGGACACCACTGACTGACATCCTGAGAGACAACTTCCACTCCCTGCAATGGAAGCACGTTCCATTGTGGGATATCTGGCTGGCTGGGTGGGAAGGAGGACTCGCACCACTGACCATAGTCACAAGCACCTCACCTCACACCCCCCCTCAACACATACTCCACATAACCCACCTGGGAGAATGCAATGCCACACATCCTAACTCAAGGTCCCACAAAGAACCTCCACCCTGGGTTATGTCGTGTGAAGCACAGGGACACTCATGGGACTTTCAGCCAAACAACTGCCAGGACAACACTCCCAGCCATCCTGTCAGCACAGGCAGCCCACCCCACAGGGAAGCAGAGTCAAAAGGAAGGAAGCATGGGCATGCTGGGAAGGTGGGTGGAGGCAATAGCATGATGGGAGTCATAGTCACAGCTCTACATACCCCACCACATGGCCCAGCAAGCTCACACTCACGCATGCACATCCCACAGAGAGTGGAAAGGCCCATCAAAGATGTCTGACACGGTTGCTGTGTCGTGGGGAGCACAAGGGCATGCTGGGAACTGCACACCAACCAACAGCAGGACACCACTGTCAGCCATCTTGCCATTGCTCTCACACCCACACACACTGAACTCCCCACAAAAGAAAGTAGGTATGGGAATGCTGGGAAGTGGGGTGGAGGCAATAGCATGATGGGAGTGGTAGTCACAGATATTGGTCACCCCCACAACTGTCCCATCAACACCACCCTGAACCATGCTCACAACACAGGGAGTGGAGAAGGACTCACAAGATGGCTGACACTGGCTACTGCTGTGGGGAGCACAAGGCCCTGCTGGCAACTGTGCACCAACAAACAGCAGGACACCACTGACTGACATCCTGAGAGACAACTTCCACTCCCTGCAATGCAAGCACAGTCCATGGTGGGATAACTGACTGGCTGGGTGGGAAGGAGGGCCGGCTGTCAACCAAATACAACCAATGCAGACCATGTTCACACCCCAACAAATACATAGAAATGCCCAAATAATGCAGGACAATGTGCCACACCAATATCAACCCCTGACTGTGACGACTTAGGACAATGCAATGTACAGGCCCGCACCCAGAGGCACAGTCACAACTGTCAGGTGTGTCAACCATTGATGCCTGCAGAAACATAACATACATTGTGTGTGTCTCCCAAAAACAGGTGATGATGGGGACACAGCAGCAGACGCTGAGGAGTCCCAGTCCCAGGCTCAAGAGGATGCAGAGCTCACTGGTGTCGTACAGCCTCTGCCCTCCTCGGACGAAGAAGACCAACCTGGCACATCCGGTGCAAGTCTACATGCAGCACCAGCAGGACCAGCAGCTGCAGCACCAGCAGGACCACCAGCTGCACCCCCTGCACCCACCCCTCCAACGACTGTCACCACAAATACCATCCCTGCCGACATGGACAGAACAAGGAGCAACACCAGCACAGGGACTCTGGACCAACCTGGGGCCATGGACACCACCACCACCACCAACCCCCAAGGTGGACCAGGGTCATCTGTGTGTGCCACTGCACGCACTGCACATGTCAGCAGGGGTGGTGGGAGGGGTGGGAGACAGAGGTCGCTGCTTGCAGAGGTTGCTGGTGTGCATGATGACCCACAACTGGTACGCATAGCTGATGCGTACCAGTCCAGCACCGGAGATCTCAGCCAGGTAGTGGGGCTCCTCAGAGACATGAAACAGCAGCAGGCTGCCCATCATGCCCGCTTGGACTCTCACATGTCCCACGTGGAGTCACACATGTCCCGCGTGGACTCACACATGTCCCGCGTGGAGTCCAAGTGGGATGCACTGCATGAGATGACGGCGGTGCACAGGGACATTTTACAATGCCTCCGCCAGATGAACAGCAACCAGTCCACACCTCCCTGTGTGCCAACAACATCTGGTGCTCAACAAACTGCAACTGCCACAGGGAGGGAGGATGACTCTGGCGGAGAGTCCCCTGCACCGCAGCAGCCTGTACTTGAGGGGCCCCCCAAAGAAGAGGGGTCGTCCGAGGAGGGGCAAGTGAGAGGCCGATGGCCAAGCGCAACTCCCAGGAAGCCTGAACCTGTTCTGGATGTTCACCTTTGTGCACAGACTGTTCACCCTGTTGACGGCAACACTACTCCCACACATTGCATGGGGAGTACAAGTTGGACCAATGTCTCAGACAACTGTGGGGATTTTGTCTACCAGGACTTTCAATTCACCTAGGAACTTCTGATTGCAAGATTTATGTACAGCACTACCCATCCTATGCACTATTCACACAAATGTATCACAATAAACACACTAATACACCATACTTGCCTCTGTTGTGATTCTGTTGTGATTCCAACGTGGGTGCTGTTATGGGGATGATGAACTGCAAAATTACACTGTGTATGCGAACTGCAACAGCAAGTACAACACAGGCATGTGAGTAAAGGCAACGTGACACATATGAGGGAGACACACCACCAGGGCTACACAACACATACACACCTAGGCCATCTGACTCATTGCCTACACTGATGTTGCCAGGGAAGACGGTGCAATGCACAGACACCACACCCATTCCCAGTTGTAGTCAAGTAGCCCACAGGTGCAGTAAGCAAATGGCAGTCAAATGTGTGACCACAGACAACGCACATCACAAAGTGAAGCACAGGTTTATTGCACAGTTGCAACATGTCGTAACCACTACAGATTCAAGGTAATCCCACCTGGCAGCGGGCACACAGTCAACAACTGTAGACAGAAGGAAGTCCATGGGTGTGGCGCACATCACCTGTAGGGACACAACAGCTACCACCCTGGAAGTGCTATCACGTCGTCGGTGGACACAGTTGACCAAACGAATCTGAAAGTACCCTGTGAAGGACAGAAATGACACACAGTCAAAAGCAATGGAGAACAGGACAGAACAGCAAAACTCATGCACAATACATGTTACAAGATACCCACCCAGAACCAAGTTAGCATGTCAACACTGTTGGGGAGTACAGCCCACCTGTAAGCACACATCGCAACACACATCCAGTCAAGTAGCCCATGGACACACTCCAACAGCACCAGAGCACCACCTACACATATCATGCCAACTCACATCATTGACATGACACCTCAGGATACTCACATTCAGCTAAAGAAGTTGGTGATGAGCTGTGTGCGGACATCACCCTCATCATCATCATCATCATCACTGGCATCGTGGTCCAGGCCAGGATCCTCCACAGGTGGCAGATGTTGGTCATTGTCATCCTGGATGAGAGGCAACTCCTTCCGCACTGCCAGGTTGTGGAGCATGCAGCAGACGATGATAATCTTGCACACTTTTGCAGGGGCATATGGGAGGGACCCTCCGGTCTTGTCCAGGCAGCGGAAGCGGCTCTTCAGGAGACCAAATGTCCGCTCAATCACTCTCCTGGTCTGACCATGTGCCTCATTGTAGCACATTTGGGCTGGTGTCACAGGGTTCCTGAGGGGTGTCAGCAACCACGGCATGTTGGGGTATCCCGAGTCACCTACGGACAGACAAGTGCACATTAGCTGACTTGGAAAAGTGGGCGGAATACTACAGATCAGATCACACACAATGGCACAAAGTCAGTACACACGGACAGCCAGGCACGCTGGTTCTGCATCTGTGCCATCATCCTGGGGATGCGACTACTCCTCATCACAAAGGCATCGTGTGCTGAACCAGGGAAACGGGCACACACGTGTGTGATGGTCATATCTGCAAGACCCACCACCAGTGCATTGACCGAGTGGTAGTGCTTGCGGTTCCTGTAGGCCTGCTCCTGGGCCTGTGGTGGTACCAAAGCCACATGTGTCCCATCAATGGAGCCAATGACATACGGCATCCTCCCCAGGGCATAGAAGTCACTCTTCACGTCAGTGAGTCGTCGCAGTCTAGGGAAATAGATGTACCGGTTCAGGAATAGCAACATTGCCGCCAAAACATCGCGGAGCACACGGCTCAACATGGTCTGTGACATCCCACCAGCAGTCGCCACAGTATGTTGGAAGGTACCGGTGGCAAAGAAGTGTAGGGCTGCCATCACCTTCAACTTGGGGGTCAGCGCTGTAGGATATGGCCGGCCAGGCTGCAAATGTGGGGCCAACTGCACTGCCAAATCCTCAATCAGCTGCCTGGTGAAGCGGTACCGTCGGATGCTGTCCCGTTCCACCATCGTTGCCAGGTCTGGGAATGGTCGATGGACAGCAGGAGCCCTGCAGTGCAGAGGAGAAGTAAGCAAGATTGTCAGTCAGCCCACATATGCGGCATTGAACACACTCAATATCCCAACATACATCATTATGAGGCACAACTACATGAAGTGTGCAGTTCCGTAAGGACATGTATGGTACATACATGGCCAACATCTGTCATCACGGTCCAACAAGTGGCATCAATAAGTCCCAGGTTGGCCCATTGGATATCATGAGGCCGTGTCACAGTTCCCATCTCCTGCTGCAGTGTCACAATCACCCCCACAGTGACATGTGAGGACAGATGTGCCCCAGGCATCACAGCTCAACGACAGGTACATTCCCAGGGACCCTGTATTGCCACATGGACACTGGCATTACATGGAGTATCATGTATACACCACAGCAAAACAACTATGACCCCCACAGGTAGTGGTCCCACTTGCCACTGCAGGACAGACATGGACGTCTGTGACACACACACGCACAACATCAAAGTCCATGCACACACAACGTGGATGTGGAGACTGTCTCCCATTGTGCACATGAAATCAGAGACATTGTAAACACTACATGCACACAGACTGTGGAGGACCATCACTATTGTGCCACTGGGACACCCTGGCTCAAACATACCGTCCCACATGGGACTCACGGGGTATGTGACATGACATACACATACACCACTGTGAAATGTGACCATGGCACATGCACAGATATGAACAGTTGCACATCACAGTGGTCATGTACACGTAACACCCAGGATCCTGTCCCCATGAACACGTGCACAGCCTGGGGGTGGCTGCCCCCAGGTGACACCCACAGGACAACATGTACACCAACATACACACAATAGGAAATGCAGCCTTACATGCCTCATCATACAGTTTGGACAGGCTGTCGTGTTGTAGGTGTGCCCCTCACTCCCTGGGAGCTATCTGTGGCTGGCATATGTCCATCTGAGACAGGCATGGTGACATATGCCAGTCACTTGTACAGGGATGCGTTGAACAGCAATGGACCGATCGGTGCCCCCGGCCGGCCCATTGCATTCAATGTGTGCAGGTACGCATTGTACCCCTGTACGCGTTGATCAGCAATGGACCGATCGGTGCCCCCGGCCGGCCCATTGCATTCAATGTGTGCAGGTACGCGTTGTACGCGTTGTACCCCTGTACGCGTTGATCAGCAATGGACCGATCGGTGCCCCGGCCGGCCCATTGCATTCAATGTGTCGGGTACGCGTTGTACCTCTGTACGCGTTGTACCGCAATGGACCGATCGGTGCCCCGGCCGGCCCATTGCATTCAATGTGTGCGGGTACGCGTTGTGCCCCTGTATGCGTTGATCAGCAATGGACCGATCGGTGCCCCCGGCCGGCCCATTGCATTCAATGTGTGCGGGTACGCGTTGTACCCCTGTACGCGTTGTTCTGCAATGGACCGATCGGTGCCCCCGGCCGGCCCATTGCATTCAATGTGTGCGCGTACGCGTTGTACCCCTGTACGCGTTGTACCGCAATGGACCGATCGGTGCCCCCGGCCGGCCCATTGCATTCAATGTGTGCGGGTACGCGTTGTGCCCCTTTACGCGTTGTACCGCAATGGACCAATCGGTGCGCACCCATTGACAATGGCCTTGCCTGGCAACGGACGCGTTTCGAAATTCGAACGAGTCGGTTGCTGGAAATTCAGTTGGTCACCCACAACAATGTTGCAAAATCATGTATGTCATGAAGTTGAAGATTTGAAGGATGCCGTGGGCGTGTATTGGTGCTGCTATTCCATGGATTGGCCAGATTCAGAAGATGCAAACGACTTGGACCTATCACTTTGGACACAAGGGACAGTATCTGCCTCTCCAGCACATATATATTGCTGGCTGTTCCCCTGAGAGCTCACTTGCCTGCACTACATGCTCCAGGACGACATCTGCCACTGCACTGCTGCTGTCTCTGCCCCTCTGGACCCTGCAATGGCACGTACTGTGGAGAGAGCCCCAGCCTTCAGCCTTGAGGAGAACCAGGCCCTGCTGGACAGCCTACTTCCACAGTACAGCAAGCTGTATGGGACACCAGGGGAGCAGGTGAGTGTTCTGTGCACTGCCTTTCTGTATGTGCATTTTGTCTGACTAGCACGGCTGAAAGTCTGCACGCCACTGGCTAGCAGGCTCACTGAGTAGTTGTCACCCCCCATAGTGTGTAGTGACATGCACTGGACAGGTGTGGTGCAGTGACAGTGCATTTGAACAAGGTTTTACTTCCCATGCAATGATACCATGTAGTGACGTCTGGCAAACTGTCCATGGGCAGCGTTGCACTGCCTGTGTACATCATGTGCCCCTGTGAATGAGACATGTATATACAACTGTGTCATGCACGGATATGTTGCATGTGTAGTAATGGCCTTTTCACTTTGTCATCCTGACAGGTTAATGCCCATCGGAAGCAGGAGATCTGGAAGGACATCGTCCGGGCTGTCCGGTCCATGGGGGTCTACAAGCGCCGGATCCGCAACTGCCAGAAGAGGTGGCAGGACCTTCGGGGCTGGACCCGGAGGATTGCACGGGTCCAGCTGAAGCTGTTGCCTCCTCGCAGGAGGGGCGGAACACGGACCCTGACCCCCACATGCTCCAGATCCTGGCGGTGGTGTTTCCAGACCTGGATGGGCAGCTGAAGGCCAGACAGCAGCAAGGAGGGGGTGAGTCAAAGACTGCATTGTGAACTCTGTATTACATGCTTTGTGCCCTCCTCTGGCCTGGTTCAACTGCCACAGTACAGCAGTCATGTTGTCCAGGAGCCATGTCCCTCTATTGTGCACTGCCCACTCCTCATCTGATACCCAGGTGTGGCCCTTACATTCAGGGAATTGTGTCACTTGGGACTGTGTCCTTGCAGTTTGCTTCACTAAAGGTGGGGGACAGCATCTGTTTCCCTAACTCTGTTGTGGGCATCATGGGTGGGTCCATTGTTCACACAACGCCTGTGTTCGGACATGTAATCTGCGTGTTGCTTTGATATGCGGTCCACTTGCTGAGCTGAGCCACCAAATGTGCCTGGGGTATGTGGTACACGCCCATGCAGCGGGTGGGAACAATGTTTGGGCCCCAGGAGTGTGCAGATTACGTGTGTCACACATACATAGCCAGCTATCCACTGTCCAGGGCTCATCCCTCATTCATGTGGGGCAGGACAGTCATGCCTACTCCAGGCCATGCAATGCACTCTGTACTCCCACTCCCGTGTATCAGCTGACACATTGTGCGCAGTGATTTGACCCCTCAGGTGTCTGCCTCTGTGTCAGTGTGCTGTGGATTAGTTGCCAGGACTGCTGGGGTGTTTCTTGGTAGGGGCTCAGCATGCCACTGGAGATGTGACCATAGGAGACGATACTTGTGTGTCACATAGGTGTTTGATCAGCTGCCCGTGCAGACTGGGGTATGCGAATGTGAAGTTCAGGCAGCTGTTCCCCATTCACAGCAGATTGTGAGGGGCTCAGGTTCAGAGGGTAGTGTCACAGGTCTCCCATATGTCCAATCGGTATGACCTGGACAGATGAGGGTTAAGATGATGTGTTGTGTGGGGGATGTACATGTGCACTTGTGCAGCTCCAGGACTTGCATTCCCCATGACCTACTATTGTGACACAGTGCAGAGTGTTGTTGTCTGGCTGCCAAGTCATACATCACTGAGACAGTGATGTATGACTTAGCAGTCATGCCTCCGCCATGGCATGTGTCTACTTATTGGTGATCCTGCAGGGGAGTGACATGTGCTACATGCACACCATTGTGGCGATGGCTATCAGGACATGGGTGCATCATGGTGTCTGTCGCTGGTATGCATCACATGCATATCCTATTTGACTCTGGGCGTCCCTTTCATCCGGAAACCTGTACTGACTCAGTGGCAAGAGTTGTGATGTGTGCATGTCCACATGCTACACCGTGTCCTCTGCACTGTCCAACTACTGTGTAGTTGGTGCATGTGTCCACACTGGGGTGTTGCTATCCAACAGACACCAGACAGAAGGGTGCAAGGCCATGTGGGATGTGAGTGCCATGGTTGGCATCAGACTGACAATTGGCTTCTCCTGTTCAGTTAGGGCACTTTTAGCAATGTACAACTAATGATGCCAGGGCTTGCTCTGTAATGTGCTGTGCTCACAGTGGTGTGTGCGTTTGGTGCAGGTGACTGATGTCTGTCTGTTTCCCCATTATTTGCAGATACATCCACGGCCACGGAAGGGGACAGCTCCACGGACCAGGAGGAGCCAGAGAGCCAGACTGGGTCAGCAGCCGAGGAGTGGTCGGAGGGACCCAGTGGCACGGAGGGCGAGGGGAGCCACACCGAGGAGTCCTCAGCACCATCCACCTCAGCTGAGGACCAGAGCAACTCGGAGGATGACTCCCTTATGGAGGCGGGTGTCAGCAGCCACCACACCCCAGCTAGTGTTGCTGTCCCCGCCACCACCAGCACCACCACCGCCCTCCCATCGGCTCCCATTCCCCAGGTCCGTGGAGGCTCCCATGTTCGGGAGCGTGTCTCCTTTGGGCCAGGCACCGCATCCCCTGCCCCTGTGTCCCCTGCTGCCCTGAGTGAGGAGTCTGTGTACCTCCTTCGCCAGCTCCATGTAGGCCAGACAGCCATGCTGAGTGTCCTCCATGCGCACACCGCTCTGTTGACTCAGCTGGTATCGTTCATGGAGGGCATCTCATCGGGCATGTCTGACCTACAGAGGGGCAATAGGTCCATGGACTCCTCCCTGACGGCAGCAGTGTCCCTCCTCAGACAGTCCCTCACCCCTCCTGCCTCTGCTCCATCCACACTCCCCAGCACCTTATCCGTCCCAAGCACACACACACCGGCACAGGCACACACCAGCACACACACATCCAGCACACAGACACACACGCCACAAACAAAACGCACACGCACGCACAGTCAGGGGACTGAAACCAGACTCACAGGGGATGGGGCCCTGGAACACACACACGCATCCACGAGCACTGTGCAGTCCTCAGTTGCCTCTCCCTCCAAAACACCCTCCCTTGCCTCACCTGCAACCTCAAAGACCCAGGGGCTCTTCCTCAGTGACCTCGGCCTCTTCCCCTCCGATCCAGCTGATACAGCATTCAGGGGGAAGAGGAAGCCCACCCACACGGAGCAGAGTGCCCCTCGCCCCCGGACACCCTCCCCCAGGCGCAGACAGACTGAGGCCCCCACCCGCAAGTCCCCCGGAGTCGTAAGAGCAAGACCCCGCCGCCGCCCTGCAGCTCAGGCACCAGGTCTCCTTCCTCCATCCCTCAGGCCCCCACTCCACAGGTGCCCCCACCACACCCTGCCCCAGGTTCCCCCACCCACAGATATACCATCCCCAAGAGGATCCGGCCTTCTCCCCTGCCACTTGCTCTCCCGGCACCACACCCCCGCTGCGCTTGTCTGTGCCACTGATGTGGTGAGGGTGTCCTCCCCTCTGTCCAGCCCACCTTGCCTGTTCCCCATTCTCCTCCCCTGGTGGTAGGCACTGTAGTGGAGTCCACTACCACCCTGTCTGACTTGGGCACTGCAGTGGCGGACCTGTCCACTCCATCTGCAGGGTCCACTGCAGTCGTGCCGGCACCCACAACATCTGAGTCATGCCCCCCAGTTGTGCCGGCACACACCATGTCAGACACCTCCACTGCAGTTGTCAGTGGCTCTCCAGCACCCACCACCCCTTCCCTGCTTCCTCCTGGTGAGCCCTGATCCTGTCCCTGCGGTGCCTGGCCTGCCCCCCCGGTTGCCCCTCCTAGTGGATTGTCCCTGGTTTTGTGCAGGCATGCGTAGGGTGACATCTGCCACTGTCACCCAGTTTGGACTTTGACAATGGACTGGCCATTGGCCGTTGTGTTTTTTCTGGACTTTGTTTTCATTACACACATATGCTGAATAAAGCAACTTTCTGTTCTCTAGTGCTTATGCTTCTGATGTACATGTTGTTGATGATGCTAACCATGCCCTTGCTGCAGTGATGGTGATATTTGGTCTCATGATAATGAAGTGTTACTGTGCAGGAACCCATGTGGTCCAGGGGGAATGTGTCCTATCCTGTGGTGTATCCATGTCATCCATAGCAACATCTGAGGGTGTCATGTGTTCAGTATTTGGCAATGGGATTTCCTACTTAGATTGGCTATTTCACATCTGTGGCTTCCACCCCTGCACATCTGTTGTGCCTGCCATTGTTCAATTCGTCTACTTCCCTGACCGTGTGGCCATCTCCACTGGACATGCAGGTTTGGGCATCAATGGGGAAGGACTCATCCGTGTTGTCAGTGCAACATTGCTATACAAGTGTGTTGGATCTGTGCTGATGATTACGTTGGCACTTCCATGACCAGGCTGATGTGACGGGAGCCCTCATTTGGTGCTAATTGTTGATTGTGTGACCAAGTGCTCAGCTGACATGATGGGGCCCTACTGAGGCAACATATGGCACAGCTTTCCTCACACAGGAGTGGAGTCCCCTCATGGCAGTGTGTACTCCTGTGACATTGCCTGCGCCCAAGGTGTGTGTTGTATGTGCATGTCTGTGTGTTCACTTCCGTTTAGCTGTGCATGCTGTGATCCCTAGTGTTGTACCTGTTTGTGATGTTTGCTGAGTTGACCTATGTTCCCCCAAAGTCTTCTCCCTGGGTTCTCTGTGATGTGGGTGCATGGCACATTACTGGTCATCAGGGTGTCACCCATAGGTGTGTTTGCTGACAGGGCTGAGTTTGTGTGCAGACGCAGATGGGTCACAGTCAGGTTTCCCCTTGGCACTTGTTGTTTGCCCCTGTCATGTGATTTCCAGTTTGTGTTATCTTTCAGTGATTGTGACACGTTGTGTGTGTGACTGCTGGCACTCCTCAGGGTCCGGGCTGCAATGTTGGTTGTTGTCTATGTGTGTTCTTTGTGGGTGACCTTGGCTTCTTCATTGGTGTGTGACTGTGGCTGGGATCCCATTGGTTGGTGTGGTATTGCCGTCATGTCCATGTACAGCGTAGTGTGCAGTGTGTCAGACATTCAGGAGTCTTGTTGAGTGGCCATGTGTGATGTGTTTCTGCACCTTGGTTCCCACCCACCACCCTGGAATAGTCATGGGTGCATGTGCAATGTCACCAGTGCATGTGTGCTTCACTGCTGCACATTGTTGGAGGTCGAGGGGTGTGGTGTTGAGTGTGTGCAGATGAGAGTTGTTGCCCGGCTAGGCCCCTGCCTCCATGTTGGCCTTGGCTTACTGGCCATGCTGATTGATTTGTGCTTGTGTAGGTGTGATGGTAGTTTGTTGCTCAGGACACATGACTGTGGTTCACAGTGTGAACGACATTTAGCTTTGTCATCACAGTGGGATTGTAATGCAGCCCAGGGTCACCACATTGTGGGGGCCCTGGGGGTAGTGCTGTGGTGTGTCTGTGTCTTGCTGTGTCAGTTGCTGTTCCTACGTGCCTGTGTGACATGTGTGATTTGTGCTCCCTCTCATCTGACAATGCCTGCTTGCCCACATAGGGGATTTGGATCCATGAGTTACCTTTGTGTGGCACTGTATGCACATGTGTATGATTGGTATTCAGGTCTCCTCATGTGTTGTGTGGTTGCCTGGGGACACTGGCACCCCCCCTCACCTGTTGTGTATGATGTGCAGTGTGGGTCTGCCTGTTTGTGTTTGTGCATCTGCACCACTGCATTGGCATATCTTGGGTGTGCCATTGGCTGTATGTAGTTTGGTGGGTTTCCCCTGCTGTCCCTGGGACTCCTAGGTCATCGGTCAGCACAATGATCATGGTTTGTGTGTCCCATTGCTGCCATGGAATGGTATCTGTTCACCTCACATCTACAGTCTCCACAGGGTATCTGCATTTGTGTGCCCATTGGTGCAAATATGTGGGTCTGCATTCTGATGGTCACTTCTGTCATTGTGTCATTGATGAATGTTGACAGTGTCGGCCCCCATGGGTGTTGTTTGTCTGCACATGGCCAAAGGTATGTCTTATTTGCACTGCAGTATTTGGCTCCCCCAATTTATGTTTCAATGGGACACATGCACTACTTTGCCACTGATGTGTTTTTTGTTCTGTGACCAGGAATCATCCATGCAGTTTGGCAGTTGCAGCTCTTTCTTTGTCATCGCTTACCTTTTGGTCACTGTGATGATGGGGGTTTGGACCCCATTGCCACAATGTTCAAAATGTGCTTCAGCTATGGACCCCACACTTACCTTTTGGTCACTGTGGTGATGGGGCGTTAGACCCCATTGCCACAATGTTCAATATGTGCTTCAGCTATGGACCCCACACTTACATTTTGGTCACTGTGGTGATGGGGCGTTAGACCCCATTGCCACAATATTCAGAATGTGCTTCTGCTATGGACCCCACACTTACATTTTGGTCACTGTGGTGATGGGGCGTTAGACCCCATTGCCACAATGTTCAGAATGTGCTTCAGCTATGGACCCCACACTTACATTTTGGTCACTGTGGTGATGGGGCGTTAGACCCCATTGCCACAATGTTCAGAATGTGCTTCAGCTATGGACCCCACACTTGCCTTTTGGTCACTGTGATGATGGGGGTTTGGACCCCATTGCCACAATGGTCATGGCCTGCTTGCATTGTAGGGGCCACACACATATATGTGTGGCACATGTGCTAGGGGGTCACATTGTATGTTCAAAGTCATGTTCAGTGTTGTAGGCATTTGACACAGTCTACACACGCTTGTCATGGTGTTGGGGGGATGTCTTTTTCTTGCATTCCCTGGGTTGTGGTGTGCTGGTTGTGTCATGCATTGTCCATCCTATTAGTGGGGGTGGTAGTGGTGGTAGGCATCCAGCCCCCCCTGGGTGAGGGTGGTAGTAGTGGTAGGCATCCAGCCACCCCTGTCTAAGGGTGGTAGTAGTGGTAGGCATCCAGCCCCCCCTGGGTGAGGGTGGTAGTAGTGGTAGGCATCTGGCACCCCCTGGGGAGGGGTGGTAGTAGTGGTAGGCATCTGGCACCCCCTGGGTAGAGGTGGGAGTAGTGACAGGCATCCAGCCCCCCATGGGTAGAGGTGGTAGTAGTGGTAGGCATCCAGCCCCCCCTGGCTAAGGGTGGTAGTAGTGGTAGGCATCCAGCCCCCCCTGGGTGAGGGTGGTAGTAGTGGTAGGCATCCAGCCCCCCCTGGGTGAGGGTGGTAGTAGTGGTAGGCATCCAGCCCCCACTGGGTGAGGGTGGTAAAAGTGGTAGGCATCCAGCCCCCCTGGGTGAGGGTGGTAGTAGTGGTAGGCATCTGGCACCCCCCTGGCTAAGGGTGGTAGTGGTGGTAGGCATTCAGCCCCCCCTGGGTGAGGGTGGTAGTAGTGGTAGGCATCCAGCCCCCTGGGTGAGGGTGGTAGTAGTGGTAGGCATCTGGCACCCCCCTGGCTAAGGGTGGTAGTGGTGGTAGGCATCCAGCCCCCCCTGGGTAAGGGTGGTAGTAGTGGTAGGCATCCAGCCCCCCCTGGGTAAGGGTGGTTGTGGTGGTTGGCATCCGGCCCCCCCTGGGTAGGGGTGGTGGTGCGCATTCAGGCCCCTGTGTGCATATGTGGCATTGGTGATGGGCATCCCGCCCCTATGGTGCTGCTGTTGCTGGTGTAAGTATATTCTGCATCCCTCTGTGTGTGTGTGATGTGTCGTGTACGTGTTGTATGTGTTTTGTGGTTGGTGTCTGACTTACCTTCTGCGCCGTACGCGTCCGTGCCTGTTCCGGTAGTAAATGTAGAATATTGGTATGATCGGGACGAAGGGATTCATGGTTGGTTCGTGTCGTTCGTCCTTCTCGTTGCTTCGCGTCGTCCTCGTCGCTTCGCGTCGTCCTCGTCGCTGGCGTGTTCGTCTCGTAGCCGTGGATCGTGTTGTGGCGCGAATCGGAGCTTATGTGCGCCTCTCCCGGATGCTTTGACGTGCCGTGCGTAGCGACGGGTTCGGCGCGTACGGGAAGCGCATCGTACTTGTTCGGACGGACGGAGCTGCATTTTCCCTTCCGTGCGACTCGATTCTGCGTTTCCGGATTCGCCTCGGTTGGAGAACAGGACCTGGATTGGGTGAGTACGGCTCGGCCGGATTCTGTGCTGTTGTGCGCATCGTACTTACTCGTTCGGTGTGCTGTACGGATCGGTCGGGAAACAGGCATTCGCATGGCTTTTTTCCCGACCGAATGGTATTGGGTGTGCCTCCGACCGAGATCGGAATCGGCCCCATAGTATCCACCGATAACTCCGTAAGGTTAGTTAATTTATTACAATGCTAAAAAAACTGAACATAAATACACCTCAAGATGAGCATATAGAAATACATTGGAATCAGCATAAAGACAAATCTGTGTATCCAATTGAGATGATGTAGCATAAACAAGACAATTATCTCAAGAAACAGGATGCTTAGGATCAGAAAGCATGAGTCCAAGTTTCCCTGCATCGAGGATTGATAAGTAAAAGCATTAATCTATCCCTACTTAAACACTTAACACTTAAGTGACATCCCTACTTAAGCATTTTCAGAAAGGAAAAATAAAAGGTGTCAGCATGTAGAGTCTTCCTAAGAAGTCTCTCCACACTAATGGGTCATGTAGCATAAAGCTACCAAGACAGAGCTTGTTCCAAGATGCTCTCTCTCCGAAGACAGAAGAAGAAATGGGCACTTTCCCTACTCCCAACATCGCATTATTACCGGTGATCCAGCACAAATCCAATATTTATCAGGGATCAATACTCAATACATCATGATACAATGGCCCATACACATTCACCCAGAATCCCTGATGCGCTGGGGTCAATTTTTATGCTCAATCAGTTCTTTTCCTTTCATGGGTTAAATTATGACATCATAACTAACTTTATCAACTTTCCCTCTACTTGGTCGATGGACCAATTAGTTGAATAGTTGATGGCAATGATTAACTCCTAACCAACCATTTAGTAAATCTAAAATGATCACAGACTCTCGATAAAGTTAATAATGAATTTTATCTCAAGAAATTAAAGATTATGCTCAACTGCGTTTGGTCACAAAATACAAACACTGAACCTCACATGAGGAGAAATGTTTCACATGCAGTACAACTGGAAACGTAACCCATCTAAACATAGCAATGACTTTATGCAATGAAGGAGTGGATAGAGTAAGAGACAAAAGTTTCAGCAAAAATATATATGCAAAACATCATATACCTAACGGAGGGGATAGATGAAGAGACAATAGTTTCATCTAATAATACATATCATTGACGGAGTGGATAGATGGAGAGACAAAAGATTCAGGGACAAAAATACATTCATAAGATAAATTATGAGAACAAGTTAAACTAAATACAAACCTATTGGTCTGTAAGAAAACCAACCCCGCAACCTAGGTGATGATGGGGGTTCCCCAACATAGATCAGGAAACGAAGGATAAGAAAAAAATAGGATCAGGACAGGTCAGGAACAGCTAGGCCTCTCTGCAAACCGACGAACAGCGACGCATTCCCCCTCTTTCTCTCCTGCCAGCCTAAGCTTAAACCACACCCCTAAAGGCACCCCAAGTATACCCTTAAACTAACATGTCCATCCCACAATTGTTGCAAATAATTCTACTTCTCGCAAAGGGATTGGTGGGTTTGGGAGGTGGCGTTGTCACACCACTGTGACTTCACCCTTCTTTCAACTATCCTTTTGTTCATTTTCATTCCCAGGGTATGGTTCTCAGCTTGTTCTCACTTTATTACATATAATACAAAATTTATCAATTTCATTCATTTCTTTAACATCATCCGCAGTCTGTTTCTCCGGTCCCACGCTTGGGCACTGGTTTTGGCAGTCGTTCAACATTCTGGCCTTCACCCTCCTCATGTCATCTGCGGTGCATTGCGCGTCTGCCTTGCTTCTGACAGAGCGAACTCTCTCCTCGTGTTTTCCCCCTCCCTTTTCTAGCCAAGTTTAGAAAGATGGCTGCTTCAACTAGCACACTAAAACAAATGAAAATGAACATTTATTAATTCCAACTCTGGTTATGCCCTAATTGTTCGCCTTAATTTCTTGTCCATGTATTTACTGTTTTTTGCATATTGTGCTGAGTATTTTGCGCTTTTCCTTTTTGTACTAATGTTATATCGCAATTGGTTCCTCTCTCATCCCTTGTAAAGCACTCTGATACCCTTGGGTCTAGCAATCGCTATATAAAACCGTTTAAATAAATAAATAAATAAAACTATATGATAATGAAACCTTCACTGTTTACCACCCACCTTGTACTGTTCCCCATTAATGTTACCTAGCATAAGCTTTGTGCCAAATTAGTATTGTTTATTAGTTCAAAACAGAATGCAACATGCAGATTACTAAAGCATATGCGGCCTATTTATCCAACGCTTCTTGTTTTTCTTAAATCACAAATGTTATTACAATATTATTTTGTTTATGTGTTAGTTCAGACATGCGCCAAGCAATTTCCCTTATGTTCGTGTTGGGTGTATATTAGTTATTCAACAACTACTTACTGTTAGTACGTATTATGGGGGTATCAAGTTCGAGCAGGTTTCATTTTTGTGAAACCCTGCTCATTCACAGGTATCCTTCACAAGAGTCTTTGCAGGTCATGCTATCTGCTCTGAGTACGATCCTAAAGGTAGTTTTCTATGGGATACCGGTGTTCTTGTTTTGCAACAGTTTGTCCTTGGTTCCCAGGCATTCTCCTGTGTGAAGCACAACAGCCTTCCTTTATCGACTCAAGATTACGATGTAACTTCTTACCTCCTTTCCTGACTATTAAAAGAAAGATATTATTCTAGCTAACAAGCGCGCTTCTTTCACCTGCAACACAAAACATGAGAAAGAACAAATACCACAGCACACATGAAATTCAGCTTTTAATTCTAAAGCGAGAGTTTCCAGGGAAAGGCATCTCAGGCCTACAAGATTCAGCTAACATAAGAAACTAGCATATGAACTTTTGCGAATTTGCATAGGAAAAATAAGGCACATTCAATTAAAGCATTTACTTACATTTAAAATGACACAATTTATAACATGTCTAATACATGAATAATTGTCAGTATCACCACACAAACTCTTTGTGTTAATGTTTTCTGCTAGTTACATTCACTTTCTACGTTAATTCTCCATGTTACTTTTACAAGGGACTAAGCATATCACGTTTCAGGTTAATACGTTTCAAAATCCTAACACTTCATCTTTTTCCAACAAAGGATTATGTGCGGGTGCGCCCTACACGTGTGATTATAATGTACCCCTACAAATAAAATGGGATTTCTACTACATCAGTTCCCCCCTCTGATGATGTTGAGTCATAACAAACCACCATTAAATCCCTGTAGAGTAGACCGATCTAAACAGATGTCGCAGCTAGTCTCTTTTGTCTGAACTCCTCTAACCTCTTCAAATTCTCATAATGACTGTTCTGAAGTCGTTCCACCCCTCTCTCTCTTTCCCTAAAGAAGTTCTCCATTTGCCTCGCCTTGTGCCATTTGTATGCCCTTATCATTCCTAACAAAATGATAACACTGACTACAACAATTATTATTGGCTTCAAGATAGGAACATGTGACCATTCGGCGCCTGTTCTCCTTACTACGGAACAAGACGCGGTGCCGGTAAGCCACTCTGATGTTTAGTCTGCCCCCTTTGAGAATGAACAGTACACTTTTATGTCGTTCTGAGTTTTTCTTATGGCTTTTTACACTTTCGTTTTGCAGCGGTTTAGGACTTTTATATTTGGACTTATCATAGTCCACTTTCATCTTTTTAAGCACGCTTACGACTCTTAGCGTGAGGTAAGACTACATGTTTATTGTAATTTTAATTGATTTTCATTACGAAAAAAGGTGCATGAAACGCATATTGAATAACTATCTCCAAATGGAGCTAATATTTTGACTATATAGAGATTCTGGGTTTTCGAGGGCATATTTTAGTCCCCTTGTTTGCGTTACCTCCATGCAATGCCTAGTTAGCTGAGGCGATATGTCCAACTATCAGTTATGTTCACGCCAATATACTGACGGGATTTTGAGTCAGATTGGTAATTATTTTTAATACACTAAATGCTGGTTTCTGCTTGTCTGAATACCATTGAACATTGTACATATAGTCGGACTTCTATGGCTTTTCGATGTCGATTAGTAAGACAGTTGGGGGACGTCTTTATCTCACTCATAAGACTGGCTTTTGAGTTGTAGCTGGGTGCCTTGTTTTAGTAAACTATGACATCAACATGTTTTCTGTTATCCTTCTTTTTCTCCTTTAAGGCTGCCTTATAACGGTGTGTGCCGATTTAATTGTTATGGGACTAGGGACCACCGACTGATTTTTGTCCTCAGGGCTCTGAGGCGTATCCAGTGATTTCCAGGAAATCTGGTGGAAATCCTATATTTTTGGAGGCATTTATACTTATTGACCTTTTGGTCTTTTCGAATTGGTTTTGCTTTTCACTTTTTTGGGCTTTTATGTTTCCTATATGCATTATGGGTTAAAACTCATTGCTTGCACTTCCTTTACCTCTGTTTTTCCTTCTTGTGTTATATTCTCGTAGGATATGGCCTTAACATTAGAATGATGATGACGTGACACTCACCCTTTTCTCACTCAGCGGTGGTGTGGGACTTTTAACATCCACTTGCATGGGTTGATGCTGAATTTAACTCTCTTGTTTATTCAATGACACTCTGTTTGTGGTGACTGGGTTTGATATTTCACCCATTTCTTCGCTTGTTGGAAAATAAACTTCAGTGTCTCAAAAGTATTCACTGTAACCATCTTCAGTTTATGTAGACATGTCCTATGTTATTGTAGAATGTCTTGGATTGCCATTTTCTTGTAGACCTCTATAGCTTGAACATCTTTGTAATTCACAGCCTTGAAAAAGTCGGCATTCGACGAAATACGTGTCAGCTGTTTTCATCTTTGATTTTGCTCATCTGTGGACTGCTATCCAGATTGCTAATCCTTGAAAATTAAAAGCATTTGCAATCTCAAACAAAGGGCTTTCTGTTGTTTGAACTCTGATGATCTTCTGCATATTTCCAATTTGTTCTTTGTGTGTATCAACTACCCCTTGGACCTGTTTTTTTAACAGACCAAGACTGTTAAATTGTGATGGTGCTTTGGGATAAACTATTATATATATCCAAGGATTCCCTTACCCAGATTAGCAAAGCAACTTCCAACTGCTCCAAACCCCTTACCAATCTTGTCCCATACTCCCTCAGTTGCCAGGTAATGTATCTCATGGTGTATCTCAGTGATATTACTTATATATCCCTTAAGATCTTTACTTTTATCAGGAATGTAAGTACAACACTGTTGGACCTTCAGCATCCGACAGACTCTGCCCTCTTTTGCCAATAACACATCTAACGTAAGACGGTTTTGCATCACCATCGCTCTTATAGAAACCATCTCTTCATCTAGGAGCACAATGACTGAGCTGTGTTAACCGACAACTTATCCACAATGGTAGACAACCTCCTAATCATGATGTAATGTAGCACCACACTCAAACTAGGTATCATCGCTCCAAATATGTCTCCTACAATTTCACCAGCACTCAGTCCACGTTTCTCTCCATGGTTCAATTTTCCCTCCAAGCTCTCCAGATCTTCCACATGATATATCTTTGGGAACATAACTGCCACATAACAAGTGCCATACCAATTGTTCGGAAGCCGAACGTATGCATTCTTCCCACACACAAAATATACTCTGGGCATCACTTGCACAGCTTCTTGAAGAGACTTCTTCGAGGAACCATCAATTAGAAAGATGAAGTCACACACACTCTGTCCCACAAAAACAGTATCATAACGACTCTGAACTTGAATGCAAAGCTTACCTCGTTGTTTTCAATCTAGAGCTATAGGACCATAGCTTTCCTTAGCCTGGTGAGTTAACTCCTCCTTGGTCCACTCAAAGTTTCCTTCCCTATTATTAAGCTTAACAGTTAAACCTTTATGTCTATCTTCTATTTGGTCTACAAATTTATTTTCTATGTCTGTTAATGTACAGGTTAAGTTGTGTCTATGCGCGTAAGCAGTATCTAAAGTTAATACGGGTACAAAATGATTTCCCATTCTAGCTTTTTGCTTGTAATAATCATATTTGTTCAGGCGTTTGTAGACTGGTACCTCTTAGAGTACCAAATCATAGTTCGAGAAATAGTACTTGTAATGACCCTTTCCAGCAAACTACAGCTAATGCCATGCATCAAGGGCAGGTGGTGAGATCTAATTCCTTCCTCAACTGAAGCAGGCAATTGCATGCACAGATAACAGTCTCTCACATCTATAGTATTCACATATTCATACAACAACTTAGCATAAGCATTCAATGTGTAATCACCTTTAGACAAATCTACATGCAGAAAGCGACTAGTTTGCTCTATTAAGCCTTTATTGGATCCTAGTATACCCTCTTTTGAGGCAGTAGTGGTAGGTGTGGAGATCCCATGTACCCCCACTCCCTGTCCTCAACTTTGTGTGCGCTTAAAATAGATTCAGTAATGACTACAGCTATCACTGTGATTACTCCTACAATGAGTGTACCTATATTACATTTGTGTCTATGACTCGGATTTCCAGACTCCATTTTCAAAGTGGCTCGGATTGTAGCTGTAAGAGGATCAGCACACAGAGTCTCTTTTCTCCGCCTCTTATGCACCTGCAACAAAGTCTTTGATCAACTTCTTTTTGGATCTTGGAAAGTTTTTTATAAAAGTCTTTGGCACAATATGTACACAGCTTGGAAGACTTCCTTAGCCCTCTTTCTTCTTCTAAATGGAAAGTCCCAATTTTTATTCTTCTTCCTCTCTGGCCTAGGTTATCTTCATTAAACAATTTTTATTTCCAGTCCAAAAGTTCAATTTACATCCCTTATCAGATCAGAACCAATCTCTTCCATGACTCACTCTAACAGTTCTGCTCTCAATGCTGCAATCGCCAGAGGAGGCGGTTGAGCTACGAAACTCAGAAATTCGATATCTTCCAGAATTTGAGTTCGTAAGCCACTCAACCTTGGTGGATAAGGCACAGTCAATGACAGAATTGCATTAGCCTCTATTCCAGGAACTCTCAGCAGAATCTTGACAATCAGTATCGAAGTCTCGGACCTCGCTCTCCCCGGCATTGGTAACCAGATAAGTCCATTCGGGAGAGGAATATTTCTGCAAAGGCACTCCTACCCTCCTGGACCTCCTTACACTTCCTGTGGCTTGCTCAGACTCACTCAGATCAGACCCGGAGATTCACTTATTGGTGCAATATTTCTTTCAGATGCAGGTCTCAGGTTCCTACTTTTCTGTCTCACAGGTCACGTTTCATTTGTGGCATCCTTCTTTCTTGACTGCACACGACCGATTTCCACATCAGTTTCTTCTGCTGAGTCAGACTCTATACCATTTGCAACATTAGCATCTCCCTCAGAGTCTATACCAAGGTTATGTGTAGCTTGTAGCTTGACCCCTCTCAGCTTGATCTGGTGGGTATCCAGCCTATTTAGGAACCTCCACAGCTTGGCTTGCGCACTCCTGTGACCCCTCGGTCACTGCTGGGACTACTTCTGGGAGAGGAGCTGCTTCATCGGAGGGACCTGTGACTCTTCAGGTATGGGAAGCATGGATCCAGTTCGGCACTCCTGCACACTTCCCAGCTGTATTTGTCACCAATATCACCTGATACGGTCCACGCCACAGAGAGTCAAGACATTTGTTTCTTACATGCTTTCAGATAAGCATCCAATCCCCTGGGCTCAGGTCGTAGCAGAGGTCTTTCGAAGTCAGTGCAGTTGCTGCTTCAACCTGATGAGACACAGAACAAACCACATCAGCCAATCCTTTACAGTAGCCAAGGATCAAGTCAACTGTGATATTGATCAAAGCAGTCGCTGGCACTGCAGGCAAGCGCATCACCTTTCCCTTCAAAATTTCATGCGGAGATAACCCAGTTCTCCTGTCATGAATGCTACGCAAACTCATCAGAACCAAGGGCAACGCATTGAGCCATTTCAATGATGTTGAAGCACACGCTTTCGCTAGTCTCGCCTTTAAAGTGCCATTAATTTGTTCCACTATGCCAGATGCTTCCAACCTGTAACTACAATGCAGTCTTTGGTCCACACTCAAGGAGGTACACAGCAATTTCATGACTTTGCTGTGGAAGTGCGCTCCTCTGTCCGACTCTAATGTAGTTGGAAATCCTAACCTAGGCACAAGCTCCCTCAGCAATAGCTTTGCTAGTGTAAGACTGTCACACCTTCTTGTTGGATAAGCTTCCACCCATCTAGAAAAGATGCACACAACAACCAATATGTACCTCAATCCATTACACGCAGCCATCTCAACAAAGTCCAATTGGATTCGATTAAAAGGACCCCCTGATCTGCCAATGTGGCTCAGAGCAACAACAGATTCCTTTCCAGCATTCATCGGTTGGCACGTGACACACCGATGACGCACTGCTTCCGCAATTATGCAAAACCTCGGATTGAAACAAGTCTGTCTGAACAGTCTCACCATTGCATCCCTTCCTATGTGAGCTGCTCCATGAATCTGCCTTGCCATTGGGTTTAACAGACAATCCGGCAACACCGCCCTACCATCAGTCGAAACCCATATGTCACTTTCTCCCTTCTCACAACCTGCTCTGATCCAACCCGCTTGTTCCTGGTCTGTGACTTCCATTTGCAAATGCCTGACTTCATCCCATGTGTCTGCCACAGCTAGCATCATGCTGAGTTCGGTCTTCTGTGTACTCTTGCCAACCTATTTCCCATTACAAATGCATGCATTTGTAGCACAAAAACGAGCCACTTCATCCGCATAGCGGTTTCCCATTGTGACAAATTCGTCCCCCTTCCCATGGGCTGCGCACTTAACGACAGCCACGTCCTTTGGTAACTGCAATGCTTCTAACAATTGTCTCACCAATTCCCTGTTCCTAATGGGAGAGCCTGATGATGTTAGGAACCCTCTCTGCAACCATAGCTGTCCGAAGTCATGAACCACACTAAAACCGTCCTGGCTATCAGTGTAGATGGTGACCCGGTCTGCTCAAAGACAAGACATGCACTTGTCAAGGCAACGAATTCGGCCACTTGTGTGGAGTGTACTCCCTGTAAACAGGCGGGTTCCACCACTCCGCAAATGGTACAGACAGCAGATGCTGCTCTCAGATTACCCTCATTGTGTCTTAGACATGAACCATCAACAACAGGTCTTGGTTTGGTGGAAAGCTCAGTAACATCCTGACAGTCATGATCTTCACAATCTTCCCCATCAGCATTTGGAATAGGTAAGAAGGTAGCAGGATTTAGCACAGAACAGCGCTTCACATTTTCTACAGGGAGCAGCACCTGTTCATATCTTGTCAACTTGTTATTAGTCAAATGCTGTGTTTTGGTCCTCATCATCAGAAGCTCAACTGAGTGCGGTACGTACACACTAAGTGGATGACCCATCACAATGCTCTCATGTCGTACAATACTGACAACTGTTGCAGCAACAGGTTTGATACATCTGGGCAACGATGAAGCTACAGGATCTAATGTAGCTGAGAAATTGGCGACTGGTCTCGGCCACCTCCATGTGTCTGGGTGAGTACAGAAAGAGCACAACCCGCCCTTTCATGACAGAACAGCAAAAACACTTTGTTGTAATCAGGCCTTCCTAAAGCTGGAGCGTGACACATGCACTCCTCAGCTCCAGAAAAGCAAGCAAACAGTCATTTTCCCAAGGTACCAGATCACGCACATCCTAGTGGGTCAACATCTGCAAAGGCTTTGCCTTCAAAGAGAAATTCGGGATCCATTGCCGGCAGTAGCCAACCATTCCCCAAAACATCCTGACCTCTTTCTGGGTAGTTAGGTGATTCATTTTCATGATCGCCTCCACTCGTTCTGGTGACACTTTCCTCTTGCCTCTCTCATTTCGATGATCCAAGTATGGAACTTCAGTTGGACAGTACTGCAGTTTGCTCAGAGACACCTAATGCCCATTATCAGCCAAATGGTTCAGTAAAGAGATAGTATCATCCCTACAAGCCTCCTGTGTTTCAGATGCAATGAGGAGGTCATTAATGTACTGAACTAGCACTGAGTTTCGGGGCAGAATCAAGCTCTCAAAGTTCTTTTTCAAGACCTGGTTGAATATAGATGGACTTTCAGTAAACCCTTGAGGGATACGACACCATGTTAAGACACGATTCTCCAGATGGAAAGCAATTAAAAATAGGCTTTCCTCATGCAAGGAGATGGAGAAAAATGCTTGACAGAAAACAATCATTGTGAACCATGCAGCCTCACAAGGAATCTGAAATAGGATCACAGATGGATTCGGTACCACAGGACAACATGGAATTATGATAATATTCACTTTTCTAAGGTCCTGAACAATGTGATATTTTCCGCTCTGCTTCTGCAATCCCATGATGGGCGAGTTGCACGGACTTCCTATGATCTCCTTGAGAATGCCCTGTGCAATCTTGGACTCAATTATGGGTGTAATCCCTGACACCATTTCTGGGGTCAGGTTGTACTGAGGTGTTCTTGGGAATTCTGTATTAGGTTTTATCTGTATGTGGACTGGCTCAACTCCTCCAATCAGTCCGATTTCCTCTCCTGTGAAGTCCCATACCACTGGAGAGACGGTGTCTCTCAAATCCAGCGGCATGTCTTCCAACGTCAGTAAAGGAAACATAGCTACACAATGATTTTAATTCGCCAATTTAAAGGCAATGTCTTCATCATTAGTCTACAATTCAATTCCCTCCGGCGTATAATAGATGGTACAATTCAATTTGCACAACAGGTCGCACCCTAGTGAACAGACTGGACTTGAATCGCACACCACAAACTGATGGTTATCCTGAAAGGTTCCAATTTTTACCAGTACCTCTTCTGCCAAAGGGTTAGTCATTCTTTTGTTAGCAACTCCTACAACTTGGATTGATTTTCCAGAGAGGGGTAGATTGGGGACTACTGCAGATATCACAGTAGAACGGGTAGCACCAGTCTCAATCAAGAATGTAATGGGATGACCATCTACATCTGCTTCTACGTATGATCCACTCTGGTCTACCTCTATGACTGTGTCAAGTGTACAGTCTTCCTCCCCCCTCATGCACCTTCATAAGGATGCGTCCTGATCAAATCCATCCAGCGCTTCCATTAGGAGCATCTGCTGATAAGTTCTATTGCCCTGCGAGATTCTCGGAGGTTGGGACACTTGCACTAACTGGTTCTGACTCCCTTCCGCATTAAGAGATCTCAGCCTAGTCACTGTCGGTAACTGATTTACCACATCTGTCACTTGCACGAGTTCTCCCTCCAGCACTTGATTCGCAGAATTTAAGCAGCACTCGCGCTTCCAATGCCCGATCTTGTGACAAAAATGGCAAGCAGTTGTCTTTTTCAGAGTCGCAACATCTATTCCTGTTTTGGGATCTATAGGGACACCTCTTCCTCTTCCCTGTCCCGTCTGTCCTGCAACTGATGTAAATTGAACTCCTCCTGAGAAATTTCCTTGATTGCGAACTACTGTTCCTTCTGATGCCTGTACCTGCTCTCCCTTCTGTGCATTTCGCATTTGAACAACATTAACTTTTCTTTTATCCTCCTATATTTGGAATCCACCTCATCACTGCAATAGCTGGCATACCGTAGAATTTCATCCACTGACTTATTTTTCCGGCATATCAAATGTTGCTGGATCATGAGGCTGATTTTCGGCCTCAGGCCTGTCACAAAGTTTAAGACGAATTGGCCCATGTCTTTAGGGTTGAGTGTTGCCAACCTGCTGTACTGCTTAAAGGCTTGCAAGAGCCTCTCGTAATAGGCATGTAGTGACTCTAGGCTCCTGGGTTGTTCGGTCTAAACCCAATTGATGTCTTGAGGGGCTATTTTGGACTGCAACCATGTGATCACTTGTTCATACTTCTTCATAACCAAGGGCGAAGGACTATGTGTTACAGGATCCCTCTCTGGCTCAGCAGCAGGCAACTCAATAGCAATTTTACATGCAGACTACCGATCACTAGGAACCACTATTTCAAACAGAGTATTTAAGTCAATCCACAACACCTTTGAGATCTTAACAAAACTATTGACTTGTTTGTACCATTAAGCAGGTTTCTCCCTCAACCTGGGGAAATCATTTGTAAATGCAGCTAGTTCACCTCTACTCCAAGGGACATGCACATACCCTCCACTAGGCACCTCCCATAGTGGATATGCCTCAACTCCCGAAATTCTCCCTCCTGATGGTGGCGTTTCTCCTGCCACCCTTCTCGTACTCTTCTTCTTAGACCACCTTCCCTCCCACTTATCCAGCATACTCCAAGCCCTTATTCCTACAACCATCACTCTCTTTTCCTCCAGCTCCTGGTCACTGTAGTTAAGCCTATGATTTTCCTGTAACATTTTCGTCCAAGACAAGTCTACTCCGTACCTCTGAGCTAACTCTGGCAACTTCTCATGCTCTCGTCTTACCCTGCAGGTGACATCCTTCGCTACAAACAACAGGTCATCTGGCTCATAGGTCTCTATCCTTTCCAAAGGTAAATTCCCACTAAAGGTAAATTCCCACTGATGATTGCGTCTACCTCAGCCTTCAACCTCACCACATCCAGTAGATTCACCTTTACTGCAGCCTTGATAGTTCCTTGACTAGATGTATTATTCTGGCTCTCCTTGCTGTTATTGTGATCCCTCAACCAGGATTCTAGGTCTGAAACATCCAAGACATATTGAATTCCAGCGGCTCCCCGACTTGCACTTGCTTCCGAGACTGCACCAATTGGTCCTCTCACTGGAGTTTCCCACATCCGTAAATCTGAGCTAGTGCTTGCCATAGGTATAGACTATATAGTACTGGAACCAATGCGAAGGATCAGCAGTAGCTAGACTCCCTAGGCACTAAAGGTGGACCATTCCCATTCGTGCTCCCTTCCCTTCTCAATCCAGTTCCTTCCAAATGCATGGAGTGTCATTGACTAAGGATTCCCACTGAGCTCGGGTCATACACTGGAAAAACAGGACCAATAGTGACCAGTACTGTAAGAGCCTCCGGTAACCGTGAAGCAGCGTTGACTCCGTTCTGTTCCATACCTCCTAAGGTGGACACTCCTGTCTCCCCTACTCCTGCTGATATCCTCCCCACAACTCCTGTACCAGGACCCACTTGAGCTGGTGTGCTTCCTACGATTTCTGTGCTTCCCGAATCTTGCCCCCCGCCCCCTGATTGTGCATTATAAGGTGGAGGACGCTCAGATAACAACCCGTCCAACAAGCTGGCATCAGTGTCACTACCATCATTTCCATTTACCTTCCTGCTCCTGTTTTGGGAATCTCCCTCCCCTACCAACATTGGGTACAACCTTTCTCCTTCTACTGTATCCACGCTCCTTCTCTTAAGCTGTTTATCCCATTGTGCATCCTGGCATGCCCTCAAAAATGTCTTTATCTTCCCTTTGTATTTCTCCCTCTGCTTAGCATGTGATGCACGCATCCATGCATATAACGCCTCGAACTGTGTTGGTCTAGGCAAAGGTCACAGTGCAAACATTACTTCTCTCAACTGGTGCACTATTTTGAGAAGTTGGCCTGGTATATGCTGTCCACTAATTAAAGTGGGCACCTTTCACCAGTCCAAACGACCCTTATGATGTCAAAGGTCAAAGATAACCTTTAGAAAGCTATCCTAGTGGTAGCTGTGGAGAGCAGCCTTCAGGCTCAATCTTGAAGGAATGTAAAGCAGCATGTTTTACCAGAACATCACCTCCTGAATGACTAAATGAAAGGAGAACCACACAGTAGTTATATAAAAATATGTATTTAGTTATATAAAAATATGTATTTATTAATATAACATTCTCTGCTATCCTCTACACGAGGATAGAACCCAAAGCACACAATACGAGATCATTAGAACAGTTGTAAGTAGCACAATACACAGTGGGCTCCAGGGGGAGACCAAACCATATACTAAAATAGTGGTATAACAGTCACGACTGAGATCAAGACAAGGTCTGGAGCACGTAGAATCACTGGGAACCACCCAAGGTGAGTAGATAGGGACCCCACGGAGGCCGGGTGCAGTGTGGGAACATGACCGCGGGCTCCGTACAATTCTATGGGGAAGTCGCGGTTACACTTTTAAAGTTTAAGGACCCTTCTAGGAGGACTTCGAGCAAACCAGTTGGAACTTAAGTTAAGAGTTTGAAGAGCCACTCCACCCGTGGATACCGTAGTACCCGAGTTACCTATCCCAGAGGAGCCGGGTGCATAGGTCTGAAGTGGCGTCGGAAACTGCAGTCGTTCTAAATGGAGAGCTGCAAAGAAGTACTGCTGCCGTGAAGGTGAAAAGGGTCCGGTGGAATCCAAGCCTGGATTCGAGGAAGATGGAACCTGAAAGCAGAGGGGACAGAGTCTGGGTCACTTCAGAGTGACCAGGGGCTCGGGAGACGAATGCCCACCGATGTCGGGTGCTTCAGGTGCAAATAAGGGATGCTTGACTCTGCAGCCACGAGGACCAGGAGATATTGAGGACAACCAGGAGCCAGAGGTGAGCTGTCCCATGAAGGATGTCAAGTGCTGAGGGGTCGGTGTCCGGCTGGAGCACCAACAAGCCTTGGCAAAAGCAACCCATGCAGGAAGGTCAAGCAGGTTACGGTGTGGACCAGCAAGGTCCAGGGAACTCACCAAGCAATGGGGAGTCAGGGCACATCTGGAGCAACCAGGAAAGCCCAACAGAAATCAAGATGACCCTCAGGAGGACCCACAGGCCGAATGACCAGGAGTCGCAAGGGAACCTCGAGCAAGATTGCAAAGTACCAGCCCACGGAGCACTCGGTGTGAAAAGGCCAGAGTTCTTTGGTGCAAATACTGCTCAGGGTCCAATGCACAAGCTCGGGAATCGCCAACAAGCATATGCACTTGCAAATGGATGTGGTGCACAGGGGTTCAGGTCACACAGTCCCCACAAGAGATACTGGCCTCAAACTCGGTGAGAGGGTAGCTCAACCTCAGGGACCTTCAGAAACCCACCTCTTGTATTGCTAAATTCTTCGGAGTCCGCGGGAGCTCAGGAGCAGCAGACCGGTCAGTTGCACTTAGGTGCCTGCGAAGCAGGGGAGTTACTCCTTACTCCAAGGGAGATTCTTCAGTTGTCTTTAGTGCACGACAGGTCCTGCACGGAGCCTGTATGGAGCAGGGCACGAACCGAGCTTTGGACGGAAAGGGGGACGAAGTCAAGCCCAGTCAAGGTCCAGCGAAGTCCAGCGTGTCCAGACGGTCGAAGGTCAGTGGTTTCTTCTTGTAGAATCTTGTCCACGTAAAATCCAAAGTCTTACAGCCAGGTAAGCCCTTTTGTACCCACGGGAGAGGGTTGGACAGATTCAGGGGACCCTCCTAGGGGAGGGTCAGGACCGAGGGGTGGTTACACCCATGTCCTTTGTCCAGTTTTGCGCCAAAGCAGGAGCCAATGGCTCCCAGAACTGGTTTGAACTGGACTATACACAGGGACACCAAATGTGCCCCAGATGCAGACTTTCAGGCACTCTCAGAGTGCACCCACCCAGCCCCAATACATTAAACCCTGTCTGGGAGGTGTTCACACCTCCCTGTGACAGGATGCTTATTGTGCTGCCTTCCTCTGCTCGAGCTTGGCTCAGCAGCAGTAGGGCGGGAATGTGTCTCTGGTCAGCAGCATCCATTTTGTGCTGTCCGGGTCGAGAAGGCTGGCACCGGTTAGACCAGTGACCCCACGAAGCTCGCTTCTGAAGGGTGGAATCATACCTCCCACACCAGTTACTGGTGTGGAGGTATGATTCCAAGGTGTTTGATACCAAACACAATATGTTTCTATGCAGCCATTTTCGAGATAGCATTTACCGCGAGGCTATACTGCACCTCTACCTATGTGTCCGGCTGAGTCACAGACAACCCGGGAGAATGGTCTCCGAAGGCTGCAGAGGGGCTCTGCTCATGCAGGGGCACCCTCTCACTAAAAACCCAGCACCCTGCCTTCAGGATTAATAAGGCCTGCTATAGGGGTGACTTATAAGTTTTAAGTGTAGTGACCTATAGATATAGTGAACCTATATCTAAAGTAAGTGGTGCAAGCACCATTTTACACAGGCTGCTGTAGCAGACCTGGAGTTTGCATTGCCTCTCATGGGTGGCATAATACATGCTTCAGCCCATGGGAGGCCTCTGGGGTACCTATGCCCTGGGTACATGGGTACCATATACTAGGGACTTATAAGGGTACCCCAGTATCCAATCTGGAGTGTACCAAAGTACATGTATGTCAATTTAAGGGAGAAAGCAGATAGACTGGGGTCCTGATTAGCAGGATCCCAGTCAGATTAGTCAAAAACAGTGAGACATCAAGCAAAAACGAAAGGACATGAGACTAACCTTGACCAGTTGAGTCTTCATTTTCTAAGTGGAAATATCTGGAGAGTCCATCTGCATTGGCATGGTTACTCCCAGGTCTATGTTCCACTGTATAGTCCATCCCCTGTAGGGAAATGGACCACCTCAAAAGTTTGGGGTTTTCACCCTTCATCTGTTTTAGCCATAAGAGGGGCTTATGGTCTGTCTGAACAATGAAGTGAGTGCCAAACAAGTATGGCCTCAACTTCTTCAGAGCCCAAACCACAGCAAAGGCTTCCCTCTCAATAGCTGACCAACGTTTCTCTCTGGGGGTCAGGCTTCTGCTTATAAAAGCTACTGGCTGATCCTGACCCTCTTCATTCAGTTGTGATAACACAGCCCCTACCCCCAACTCAGATGCATCATTTTTATCAATGAATTGTTTGGAATAGTCAGGACTTTGCATAATGGGAGCAGTGCACATGGCCTGCTTCAGGTCATCAAATGCCTTTTGACAGCTAACGTCCACTGAACTTTCTTAGGCATTTTCGTAGAGGTCAGATCATTTAAAGGGGTGTCTATGGATCCATAACCTTTAACAAACCTCCTGTAGTACCCAGTCAGGCCATAGAAAGCTCTGACCTGAGTCTGGATAGTTGGAGCAACCCAGTCCATGATGGTCTGGATTTTGCTCTGCAATGGTTGAACCTGGCCTCCACCCACAAGGTGGCCCAGGTACACAACCTTACTCTGCCCTATCTGGCACTTGGTGGCCTTGCTAGTGAGGCCTGCTTTTTGCAGGGCCTCCAGAACATTTCTTAGGTGGACCAGGTGATCCTCCCAGGTGGAACTAAAGACAGCAATATCATCAAGATAAGCTGCACTATAGTCTTCCAGGCCTGTGAGAACTTTATTCACCAACCTTTGAAATGTGGCAGGTGCATTTTTCAAGCCAAAGGGCATTACCACAAATTGATAGTGCCCACTAGGGGTTGAAAATGCTGTTTTGGGTTTGGCATCCTCAGCTTGTCTGATTTGCCAATATCCAGCTGTGAGGTCAAATGTACTCAAGAACTTGGCTGAGGCCAAGGTATCAATGAGCTCATCTGCCGTAGGAATAGGATGAGCATCAGTCCTAGTGACTGCATTGAGTCCCCTGTAGTCAACACAGAACCTCATCTCTCTCTTACCACCCTGGGTGTGAGGTTTTGGTACTAAGACTACTGGACTAGCCCAAGGGCTATCTGAGGGCTCAATTACTCCCAATTCCAACATCTTCTGGACCTCAGTCCTGATGCAGTCCCTGACATGGTCAGGTTGCCTGTAAATCTTATTTTTAACAGGCAGACTGTCACCTGTGGCCACTTCATGGGTACACCAGGTAGTCTGACTAGGAGTCAGTGAAAACCTGTCTGTACTGATTGAGGACCTTCCTGCAATCAGTCTGTTGCTGTTCAGTGAGGCTGCCTGCCAAGGCTACACCATCTACTGTGTAGGAAGGTGGAATCTGACTATATGGTTGCCCCCACTTTTTTTATGGTGTTTGGCTGGTTTATGACTTAGTTGGACTGGGATCCTGCTATTCAGGGCCCCAGTCTATCTGCTTTCTCTGTAAAAAGGTTTCCATGTGCCTTAGGCACATCTCTGATTGGAATCTGGAGTGCCCTTATAAGTCCCTAGTATATGGTATACTATGTACCAAGGGCATAGGTACCTCAGAGGCCTGCCAGGGGCTGCAGCATGTATTATGCCACCCCTGGAAGGCCATCCAAACTGACACCACAGGTCTGCTACTGCAGCCTGGGTAAGGTGGTGCATGCACTCCTTACTGTGATATAGGTTACCTATATCACGAAATACATACACACATATAAACCTATAAGTCACTCCTAAGGCAGGCCTTATCAATCCTAAAGGCAGAGTGCGTGGTTCCTATGTGAGAGGGTGCCCCTGCATGAGCAGGGCCCCTCTGCAGTGTTCGGAGACCATCTCTGATGCTGTTTGTAGTGCAGCCTGACCATATACTCTTAAGCGCATTATATCCTCGCGGTAAAATGCTAACTTTGGAATGGCTGCACCTAAACATGTCGTGTTTGGTGTCAAACATCTTGGAATACTACCCCCCGCCAATCCTGGCGGCGGGGGTAGCATTCCACCCTTCTAGAGGGAAAGACATGTTAACTCTGGCTTACCCGGTAACTTCTTTCTGAAGCCCTGGCATCACAAAATGGATGCTGCTGCCACAGACACAAGTCTGGCCTCCTGCTGCTGGACGAAACTCCGGCAGGGGAGGCCTGGACAATAGGTTTCCTGTTGCAGGGAGGTGTGACCACCTCCCCAGACAGGATAATGTGTATTGGGGCTGGGTGGGTGCACTCTTAGAGTGCTTTGAAGTCCTGCACTGGGGGAGCAAAAGGCTCCTCTGTGCATATGCCAGTTCAAACCAGCTCAGGGGCTACCTGCCCCTGCTCTGGTGCGAAACTGGACAAAGGGAAGTGGGTGTAGCCACCCCCTCCCTTGACCCTCCCATAGGTGGGGTCATAGAGTTAGTCCCTCCCTGTTTTACTGGTTAAAATGGGGAACCCTTGCCACAGCAAGTTTAGATTATACCTGGACGAAACTCTGAAACAGAATCCTGGACCTTCGACGCTCTACTCACGATTAGAGGACTGAAGAATCTCCCTTGGGGTCAAGGAGTGACTCCCCTGCTTGGCAGGCACCAAAGAAGCATCTGTCCGGTTCGCATAACTGAAGCTCCCGTTGGACGCCGAAGTCATCGCATCACCAGAGGTGGATTCTCAGACTTCCCCGAGGCTACCCTGAGTCCCCAGCAAAGCTGAGGCCCGTGGCTATCGTGGGTGACTTGAGACCGTGACCCCTGGACACCGAGCACACTTGCAAGTGCACCATCTTCTGGGTCTCCCAAGAAGTCGTGCTTTGGGCTCCGAGTAGCCCTAGCCTCCAGCACCACCTGCACCGAAGATCACTGGCCCCCACTCTACGAGTGTCCTGTAAGCTAGCTCCACGTGCGGCGTCACGAGGCTCCTTCGCGGTCGCTAGCCCGTTGGCTAGTAGCCCTTACCGAAGGCCAATCTTTTCTTTACTTGGCAGTCTGGTTGCTCCAGGCCTGCCCTCACTTACCCTTGCTGGGTGAGTTCCCCAGACCTTGCTGGTCTGCATCATCGACGATCTACATCTTACTCGAGACTTGCCGTTGCCAAGGCCTGTTGGGTCCAATCTGGTCGCCGACACCTCTGCACTCGACAGACATCGAGCAACAGCCCGAATCCTGCTCCTGGTCGCCGACAACGCCTCCCGGACCTCGTGGCTGAAGAGTCAAGATGACCGTCAACGAACTTGAAGCACTCGACATCGGTGGGCATCTGTCCATCGCCCTCCTGGTCACTGGCTAGTGACCCAGACTCTGTCCCCTCTGCTTTCAGGTTCTTCAGAACTCCGATCCACTCTTGGATCCACCTGGACACTTTTCTCCTGGTCGCCAGCAGCACTTTGCAGCAGATCGCCATAAGAACCGACGACGAAACCCGACCCCGAAAGGCACCTATGCACCCGGCTTCCCTGGGTGAGGTAACACGAGTACTCCGGTGCTCCCGTGGGTAGAGACTCTTCAAAGTCCTAGATCTCCAAGGGTTTTGTCCTAGTCCTCTTTAAAGTGTCCCTTTCCTCTATTTTCCCGATCCCGACTTTCTCCATAGAAGTTAACGGCGTATCGCGGTTGTGTATTTACACTGCACGCGTCTCCCGTGGGTCCCCTGTGTCACTGCCTTGGGTGGTTCCTTGTGGTCCAAGCACTTCTAGAGGCTCTAGGCCTAGTGTCTAGTTCAGTCGTGGTTCGCATACCACTTTATTGGTATATGGTTTGGTACGCCCCTAGGGCCCAAACGTGTATTTGTGCTATTACTGTGATTTAAGATCTTATAACCTATGTAGCTTGAACTCTAGCCTCATAAAGAGACTAGAGGGGTGTGTTTAGTAATAAATACATATATTTTGAATATATACCTGGTGTGGTGCTCTTTCATTTGATCACTCAAGAGATTATAGACTGGTAAAACAAGCTGCTTTACATTCCTTCAAGACTTAGCCTGAAGGCTGCTCTCCACAGCTACCATTAGGATAGCTTTCAATAAGGTTGTCTTTAACCTACCTACCATAAGAGTCGATTTGGACTGGTGCAAGGTGCCCACTATAATTAGTGGACAGCATATGCCAGGCCAACTTCTCACATACTGAACAATCATCAGGGTTCTGTGAGAGGAGGTCAGGGAGTGGGTCACTCTCTTCCTCCTGTCCCTCATAAGTAACCATGAGCAAGCCCATGTCTGCCCTGTCAACATATGGCTTGAGCCTGTTCACATGGAGCACCCTGTGGGGGCTCCTGGGAGTTCCAAGGTCCACCAGGTAGGTGACCTCTCCCTTCTGCTCAATTATGGTATGGGGTCCACTCCACTTGTCCTGGAGAGCTGCTGGGGCCACAGGCTCCAACAACCATACCTTCTGTCCTGGCTGGTACACAGTCAGAACAGCCTTTTGGTCATGCCAGGCCTTCTGTAATTCCTGGCTAGCCTCAAGGTTTTTGGATGCCTTCTTCATATACTCAGCCATCCTGGAGCAGAGACCAAGTACATAGTCCACTATGGTTTAGGTGGTTTGAGAGGTAACTCCCATCCCTCCTTAACTAAACACGAGGGACCCCTAACTGGATGTCCAAACAGAAGTTCAAAAGAGCTGTAGCCAACCCCCTTCTGAGGAACCTCTCTATAGGCAAAGAGAAGGCAGGGCAAGAGGACATCCCATTTTCGCCTAAGCTTTTCTGGGAGACCTTTGATCATGCCCTTCAGGGTTTTGTTGAACCTTTCAACCAACCCATTACATTGTGGGTGATAGGGTGTGGTGAATTTGTAATTCACTCCACACTCCTTCCACATAGCAGTAATATAACTGGACATGAAGTTTGCACCTCTGTCAGTTAAGACCTCCTTAGGAAAACCCACTCTGGAAAAAATTCCCAGGAGGGCCCTGGCCAACACAGGAGCTGTGGTGGTTCTAAGGGGTATAGCTTCTGGATACCTAGTGGCATGGTCCACCACCACTAGAATAAATCTGTGCCCAGATGCAGTTGGAGGATCCATGGGACCAACAATGTCAACCCCAAACCTCTTAAAGGGAACCCCCACCACAGGTAGTGGTATTTATCAGGGGGCCTTTGTGGTACCACCTGCCTTACCACTGGCTTGACAGATGGTACAGGAGCGACAAAACTCCTTTGTGTCCTCTGACATATAAGACCAGTGAAAGTGAGGGACAAGCCTGTCCCAAGTCTTGCTTTGGCCTAGGTGTCCTGCTAAAGGAATATCATATGCCAGTGTTAGTAGGAAACCCCTAAACTTCAGAGGTATAACCAACCTCCTGGTAGCACCAGGCTTGGGGTCTCTACCCTCTGAGTAAAGGAGTCCTTCCTCCCAGTAGATCCTGTGGGACCCACTGGCACTCCCAGCAGCCTCAGCAGCAGCCTGCTGTCTGAGGGGTTCAAGAGAGGGGCAGCTCTGCTGCTCCTGGCTCAGATCTGCCATGGAAGGGCCCCCTGTCCTCAAGAACTCAACCTGGTCAGGTTCAAGTTCCTCTGAGACAGTTCCTTCACAGGGACTGGGATCATCTTCCTCAGGAGCCAGATCCTCACTCTGAGCCTGGGGGGAAGACACTGCCTTACCCCTACTGCTCCTTCTCTTGGAAGGCACCTGGTCCATTTTTCCAGGATCCAGGGCCTGTTCAGTGGAAGACATTGTTGCCTGTGACCTGGTCACAGCAAACACATCTGCAGAGATGCCCAACATTGCTGCATGTGTCCTGAGTTCCACTTCAGCCCAAGCTGAAGTTTCCAAATCATTGCCCAACAAGCATTCCACAGGAAGGTCTGAGCTAACCACAACCTTCTTAGGGCCAGTTACCCCCCCCCCCCAAGCTGGAATTAACAACTGCCAAGGAATGGTCTGTCCTGACATTGTTAGCATTGGTCACTTGGTACATCTCACCAAGTATGATCTGGTCAGGGTTCACAAGATCCTTAGTCACCATTGTGACACTGACTCCTGTGTCCCTGTATGCCATGGCCTCCTTACCATTTATTAAGGGCTGTTGTCTGTATTTGCCCAGGTTACTGGGACTAACAAATAAGGAGGCAATATCCATGCCCCCATCACAGACTAAGACAGCCTGAGCTGTAGTTCTGACTAGGCCAGAACCCATCTCAGAACCCAGGGTTAACCCTACTATACCTTGGTCCCTGTACCACCACTTGGAGCTGAACTAGGGGGAACAGTTGCCTTAGGGGCAGTGGTGGTGGTAGTAGGATCCTTGGCTTTGGCACAATTGGCGTACTTAGGCCAATGTGTCTTTTCCTTACACAGGAAACACCAAGGCTTCTTTCTGCCTTTTCCCTTGTTGGATTGTGACCCACCCTCAGATGCAGGTTTTTGGGGCCCTGAAGAAGACTTCTGGTCTTTACCCTTCTCCCCACCCTTATCTGTAGGTTTAGCATCCTGCTTTTTCTGGTCACCACCTTGGTTCTGATTTTTCTGCTTCACCCTGGTTCTGACACACCTATCTGCCTTCTTTCCCAATTCTTGGGGAGAAGTCATATCAGAGTCAACCAGGTATTGATGCAACAACTGATTTTGGCAATTATTAAGGATCTGCTCCCTCATAATAAAATTGTACAATCCCTTGAAATCATTCACTTTGCTGCCAAGTAACCAGCCTTCCAGAGCCTTAGTATCACAATCTACAAAGTCTACCCAGTCCTGAGTCTGTGCCTTCTGGGTGTCTCTGAACTTAATCCTGTATTGTTCAGTGGTTAAGCCAAACCCATCAATGAGAGCACTCTTCAGGACTGAATAATTGTCAGCAATCTCTTCTCTAACAGTGAGGAGCTTATCTCTACCTTTGTCAGCAAAGGAGAGCCACAAGATAGCTGCCCACTGCTCTTGAGGGACACTCTGTACTTTACAGGCCCTCTCCAAAGCAGTTATCCATTTGTGGATGTCATCCCCACCATGGTAGGGAGGGACTATCTTGCTCAGGTTCCTATGATCATAAGTATACTCCTTAATCCTAGGGACACTGTTGCTGCCACCATGGGACTCTAGTCCCAATCTCTTCTTAGCCTTCTGGAGCTCTAGGGATTCCCTATCTAGTGCCAATTGCTCTTGCCTGAGCCTAAGTTTGACTTTCTCAAGCTCTAGAAATTGGCACTCTCTGTCATAAGAGCTATCTCTCTTATGAGATATGGAGGCCCTATGGAAGTTCCTGAATGGTGAGATTCAGCAGAGGGAGATCTAGATCTCCTTGGTAAACTCTGTACTCTTCCTGGAGGAGTGAAGAGAGGGCCACTGGGGCCTTCTCCCCCACCTCCTAGAAGATCTAAGTTATCCAGGTGGGAATCATTTTGATCCTCCTGGTCAGGGTTTGATTCTATGTCAAAGAAGGTTTCACTTCCTGGCCTGTCCTCATTCCCTGCCCCACCCATTCTTTCTATGTCATCTGACCCTGGGGTCTTCCTAAGGTCATCCAAGAGTAACACCTCAATGAGACGTTGGGTGTTTGCATTTCTCCCTGTCTTCAGCTTCCTAGAAACACACATGGCTTTCAATTCCTGGAATGTAAGACCATTGTACCTAGAATGCAGAGAGCCACTGGCTTCTCCTTTAGAAGACATACTAAGTGTAGTGTGGTGTATGCACCTACCTAACCTAGTGGAAACTAAACTCTCTTAGGTTGGAGAAAAGGTGTGCTCGACCCTTGACTTACCCAACCCCAAGTTCAGTAGAACTTACTTATTCTAATCTTGAAGTATTGTATGTGCCTAATACTTTTAGTGGTTTTCAGTTAATCACTCAATGAGATTTATCTGGTAAAACAATAGCAAGTTTGAATCCCAACTGCTGCACACCAATGTGAGACGTTGGCCTGGTATATGCTGTCCACTAACTAAAGTGGGCACCTTGCACCAGTCCAAACGACCCTTATGATGTCAAAGGTCAAAGATAACCTTTAGAAAGCTATCCTAGTGGTAGCTGTGGAGAGCAGCCTTCAGGCTTAATCTTGAAGGAATGTAAAGCAGCTTGTTTTACCAGAACATCACCTCCTGAATGACTAAATGAAAGGAGAACCACACAGTAGTTATATAAAAATATGTATTCATTAATATAACACTCTCTACTATCCTCTACACGAGGATAGAACCCAAAGCACACAATATGAGATCAATAGAACAGTTGTAAGTAGCACAATACACAGTGGGCTCCAGGGGGAGACCAAACCATATACCAAAATAGTGGTATAACAGTCACGACTGAGATCAAGACAAGGTCTGGAGCACGTAGAATCGCTGGGACCCCAAGGAACCACCCAAGGTGAGTAGATAGGTACCCCACGGAGGCCGGGTGCAGTGTGGGAACACGACCGCGGGCTCCGTACAATTCTATGGGGAAGTCACGGTTACACTTTTAAAGTTTATGGGCCCGATTCACAGAACTAATCTGAGACAAAATCCTAAACGTACTACTTTTGGTATTCACAGAAGGCATTTAGTAGTAGTAAAGTTAGGATTTTGTCTTAAGTTTGTCTTAAGTTTGTCTTAAGTCTGTCTTAAGTCTGTCTTAAGTCTGTCTTAAGTCTCTCTTAAGTCTGTCTTAAGTCTGTCTTAAGTCTGTCTTAAGTCTGTCTTAAGTCAAACTTAAGTCAAACTTAAGACAAAATCCTAACTTTACTAGTACTAAATGCCTTCTGTGAATACCAAAAGTAGTAAGTTTAGGATTTTGTCTCAGATTAGTTCTGTGAATCGGGCCCTAAGGACCCTTCTAGGAGGACTTCGAGCAAACCAGTTGGAACTTAAGAGTTTGAAGAGCCACCCCACCCATGGATACGTAGAACCCGAGTTACCTATCCCAATGGAGCACTCGGTGCGAGGAGGCCGGAGTTCTTTGGTGCAAATACTGCTCAGGGACAGGACTACACAGAGTCCAATGCACAAGCTCGGGAATCGCCAACAAGCATATGCACTTGCAAATGGACGCAGTGCACAGGGGTTCAGGTCACACAGTCCCCACGAAGGATACTGGCCTCAAACTAGGTGAGAGGACAGCTCAACCTCAGGGACCTTCATAAACCCACCTCCTGTGTTGCTGAAATCTTCGGAGTCCGCAGGAGCTCAGGAGCAGCAGACCGGTCAGTTGCGCTTAGGTGCCTGCGAAGCAGGGGAGTGGCTCCTTCACTCCAAGGGAGATTCTTCAGTTGTCTTTAGTGCACCACAGGTCCTGCACAGAGCCTGTATGGAGCACGGGCACGAACCAAACTTTGGACGGAAAGGGGGACGAAGTCGAGCCCAGTCGAGGTCCAGCGAAGTCCAGCGTGTCCAGACGGTCGAAGGTCAGTGGTTTCTTCTTGTAGAATCTTGTCCACGTAAAATCCAAAGTCTTACAGCCAGGTAAGCCCTTTTGTACCCACGGGAGAGGGTTGGAGAGATTCAGGGGACCCTCCTAGGGGAGGGTCAGGACAGAGGGGTGGTTACACCCATGTCCTTTGTCCAGTTTCGCGCCAGAGCAGGAGCCAATGGCTCCCAGAACTGGTTTTGAACTGGACTATGCACAGGGACACCAAATGTGCCCCAGATGCAGACTTTCAGGCACTCTCAGAGTGCACCCACCCAGCCCCAACACACTAAACCCTGTCTGGGAGGTGTTCACACCTCCCTGTGACAGGATGCCTATTGTGCTGCCTTCCTCTGCTCGAGCTTGGCTCAGCAGCAGGAGGGCAGAAATGTGTCTCTGGTCGGCAGCATCCATTTTGTGCTGTTCGGGTTGAGAAGGCTGGCACCGGTTAGACCAGTGACCCCACGAAGCTTGCTTCTGAAGGGTGGAATCCTACCTCCCATGGAGGTATATTTCCAAGGTGTTTGATACCAAACACGATATGTTTCTATGCAGCCGTTTTTGAGATAGCATTTACCGCGAGGTTATAATGCACCTCTACCTATATGTCCGGCTGAGTCACAGACAACCCAGGAGAATGGTCTCTGAAGGCTGCAGAGGGGCTCTGCTCATGCAGGGGCACCCTCTCACTAAAAATCCAGCACCCTGCCTTCAGGATTGATAAGGCCTGCTATAGGGGTGACTTATAAGTTTTAAGTGTAGTGACCTTTAGATATAGTGAACCTATATCTAAAGTAAGTGGTGCAAGCACCATCTTACACAGGCTGCTGTAGCAAACCTGGAGTTCCATTTTGCATGGGCTCTCATAGGTAGCATAATACTTGTTTTAGCCCATGGGAGGCCTCTGGGGTACCTATGCCCTGGGTACATGGGTACCATATACTAGGGACTTATAAGGGTACCCCAGTATCCAATCTGGAGTGTACCAAAGTAAATGTATGTCAATTTAAGGGAGAAAGCAGATAGACTGGGGTCCTGATTAGCAGGATCCCAGTCAGACTAGTCAAAAACAGTGAGACATCAAGCAAAAAGTGGGGGTAACCATAAGAAGCAGATCCTACTTTCCTACAACTATATCCAACCAAAATAAATCAAAACGTGGAAATGACAATTCACCCTCATTTTCAGCGATTTTATGCCAATTTTGAAGCCAAATTATAGTATGGAGTACTACTTTTGTTGCCATATAATGTGATGTGCTAGAGTATCCTCGGTGGCACCTCTTCACCCACTCGAGTAACAATCCCTTGATCACCCCTGAAAAGATCCCGCAACACCCTAAAACAACGCATGATTTCAATTGCAATTTGTTGTTCAAAATATTATGACGGAATAATTATTTTCCAACCACAACTTCCAGATGACTACCAATCAATCCCAGCACGGCCTTACACCAACTGACCCATCGCTGCGGGGCACACTCTGACGTCACCTTCAACTCCTCACAGCGGCTCACCCTCCTTCACAATTTCTCCATACACATTCACTCACACAGTCGTCTTAAACTCCATAATTGTCTGCCATCTAAAAGATCGATAGAATTCACTCATCCAAAAGCATTCACACACAGTGACCCTCGACCTGCGCTGGTCACCCAAATCAGTATAGCTCACTTCTGTACACAAGGTCCACTAAACGATTCCCATACGTCCCATTCACACAAAGTTCCCTGTCTTAGGTGGAACTGCCGATGACGTCTCACGACAACTCCTCAAATCTTCGGTCCGACAATCACAATCAATTTCGGTGTCTTCTACACCCTTAGTATATATCTCGGGATCTTAGGCCAGTTCAGGACCTAAAACTCAAAGCTGAATGCTTGGACCACGTCCAGCCAAAACCACATTCACTCGACTCTCACACCAACTCCACAATCAATTCATTCCCGCAATCTAGCACACAACATACACCCTATTGATACTCACTTATCTCGCCGCACCATCAAACTCCGTCAATCTCCGTCGGATTCCGTTGCTCTCCATTCTCGGTCATTGGGCTCTGCCTTGGGACTTTGAGGTTCTAGGTTCCACTTTTCTAGGCTAATTGTAGATTCTCCCCTTGCTTCACATGCTAACCATCCTCTGCTACCAACTGAAAGAGCCAGGCTCATAAGTTCTGGACCTAGTCTAGAGTCACAATCCGATGGTTCTTTTTAGCAGCATGGAAGCATAGAGGGGAGAAAGTTTGTTATTATTGCCAATCAAATCATCAAGAAATCCTTTGGAAACATAGTAACCAACGACAACTCCGTAAGGTTAGTTAATTTATTACAATGCCAAAAACAACTGAGCATAAAGACACCTCAAGATGAGCGTTTAGAAATACATCGGAATCAGCATAAACCCAAATCTGTATATCCAATTGAGACGATGTAGCACAAACAAGACAATTAGCTCAAGAAACAGGATGCAGAGGATCAGAAAGCATGAGTCCAAGTTTCCCTGCATCAAGGGTTGATAAGTAAAGAGCATTAATCTAGCCATACTCTAACACTAAAGTGACATCCCTACTTAAGCATGTTCAGAAAGGAAAAATAAAAGGTGTCAGCATGTGGAGTCTTCCTAAGAAGTCTCTCCACAATAATGGGTCATGTAGCACAAGGCTACCGAGACAGAGCTTGCTCTAAGATGCTCTCCCTCCGAAGACAGAAGAAGAAATGGGCACTTTACCTACTCCCAACATCACATTATTACAGGTATCCTTCCCAAGAGTCTTTGCAGGTCACACCTGAGTACGATCCTAAAGTTAGTCTTCCAAGTGATACCGGTGTTCTTGTTTTGCAACAGTTTGTCCTTGGTTCCCAGGCCTTCTCCTGTGTGAAGCTCAACAGCCTTCCTTTATCGACTCAAGTTTACGATGTAACTTCTTCCCTCCTTCTCTGACTAATAAAAGAAAGACATTATTCTAGTTGACAAGATCGCTGTTTTCACCTGCAACACAAAACTTGAGAAAGAACAAATTCTTAGCACACATGAAATTCAGCTATTAATTCTAAAGCGAGAGTTTCCAGGGAAAGGCATCTCAGGCCTACAAGATTCAGCTATAATGCACCCCTACAAATAAACTGCGATTTCCGCTACATCAAACTGCAACACAATACAGAAACAAGCATTCATCATACAAATACATAAATAATGAAAACTTTTTATTTCATTCACAAACACGTAAAAAAATGAAAGATAGGTATTTTCAAAATTCAATTTAGGCCACCCATGATACATATTGTAATATGTTTGATGTTCTTGCACTGCACACACAAATGAATCTAAGAATGCCAACCTAATGGCTGATTTATTATTTGACGGGCGGAGATAAGTCTGTCAGGGCAATGGAATAAATTACTCCATGTGGCCCTAGTGGAGATCTTGCCTGCCAAATTTAGAAATGAGCCCCAAGCCAGGAGTCACTTGTTAAGCATTAGCAGGAATCACTGAGATGGCGGTTCCTGGCAGTGCTTTTGTAAGTTTGACGCACGGCTCCATCGAAATAACGGAGCCATCCATCAAACTTATTTATTTATTTATTAAAATAAAATCCTTAAGCAGGATTTTCTTTTTGAAAATAAAAAAAAGTCTCCTTTGCCATGGGAGTTATTTTCCTTGGTGAGGGGGGCTTTAATCAGTTTTCACTACCACTTACTGCCAGGTTTTCCCTGGCAGTGATGGGCAGTTAAAACGGGCCTGTATGTCCGTCCGTCTAAATTACTCTATCAGGCTGTCAGATGGAATAACCATGGTGGAGATGAAGTAGCCTCTGCCGTGATTACACCAAAGGTCTGCATGCAATTAAATAGGGCAGGCTAACCATTATATTGCTGGTAAGGATACTACGTCTCTGTTGCCGCGGAGTATCCTTACCGCCAATTGTATAAATCAGCCACTTTACTTGTAGTCTCCAATTTCATATTCCTTTTTAAAAATGTATTTTTTATATTTTGTTTCTTTTTTATATACACCTTATTAACCTGTTAATATAATAAAATTTTCTAAGCAGTAACGACCCCCTAAGTAGGGCATTGTGGAACTCCAGTGGTTCCCAAACCACAGATTAAGAACTGTTGGTCTGCATCATTCAATCATTAACAAATTCCTCAATCCTTTCAAAAGTTCCACTAAACTCTTCTTCAGCGGTATCACATGCTTTTTGTAGCTCATATCTAGCTATAATAAAACAACAAATAGAAGGAATAACCAATATGAATACCCCAACTCAGGGTATTTTAAACACCCCTTTTATTATACCTATGTCAAAGCTAACCTTTTTCCCATCTAAGTTGGTCATATTCGGTAAAAGCTGCAGGTACAAAAGTGCGGTCGGACTTGTTTAAAATTAATCATTCTCAATATTGGACAGATAACATTTTTCCTTAAGATACTATACATAGGGCAGAACATAATAAAGAGCAAAGTAACCTGTCGTGAAACCTTTTCACACCAACATGGACCAATGCCTGAAGCCTTTGACCATCCCTGCGGTATTATCAATAAATACCTATGATGGTTATATGACACATAACAAAGATATGTTTCAACTGATTTTGTTGTTTTTATCAGTATTGCATGTCTAACTGTCAATTTTCACAACGATCCAGCTTCTCTCTCAGAATGCTTCCAAATGACAAAGACGTTCTTGGTCCAGGCTACGTCAACCTTAGCAATCCTAGTAGGTTGATCAAATAGCTCAGGTTGACCAAGGGCCCTAAAGTTCAATATTAAAAAGTTTAACCAGGGTATTGATAGTGCACGATCCAGCCCCAGCGATACCCCGAAACTGGTCCCAAGATGCTTGTTTCCTGTCAAGGGAGGACCTGGCCTGGCAGTTCGGGTTGGACTGTTCCCATGGGGATCAGGGTCAAGACTGATTTGCATATGGCTCGATCCAAACTAGGATGGCGTGGTGAGCAAAATAACAATGGATTAAACCCAGATATGCGACTGGAGGTTTGTTCTTTTTGCGATCCAGCCCAAAGCAGTCCCCCATGATAAGTCGATTTAAATTTGATTGCGGATTGGTCCAAATTTTAAGCCATAACAGCAAGGGGCGTAACTGTATAGTATCAATGATGTAGTTCATTTCCAATTCTTCATGTCATACCTCAGAAGCAACATTATTGGGCAGGGACAACAACCTTCTCATTAATTTGTTCTCCTCTAACTGAAGTGGTTGTACAGAAGCATATCCCCACACATCAGATTCATGAGTAGCAATCGAGATGCACTTGGCATTATATAATTTGATCATTGCAGAGACTGATGTGTGATCTGAGTTCTTGGAAATGTTGAAAATACTTTGAATAGCCCTCCCCAGTTGTTGGGTATTTTTTTCCTTAGTAGGGACCAACTCATAAAAGCGTCAAAAAGGACACCTAAGTAAGAAAATGAGTTGACCTTACTAATGTGGCTGCCATTAATAATAAAGATCTGGATTTAGTAGTTTTTGGGCCGATAACCATAACATGCAATTTATTCACATCTGTGCTTAAAATTCAGATTTTCGATAAACTCAACAAATAAGTCTAGGAGCTGTTGGAAACACGAGGCACTTCTGGACATCAGCACCGTGTTATCAGAGCACAATGAAAAGGCTAGCGGTCGCTTCCCAATATGGGGTAGATCGTTCCCTATTTTGAGTAGGTGCAGTTCCAGGGAATCAATATATAGGGAAAATAAAAAGGGGGCTAACATACAACCCTGACGAACTCCCCTTCTAAGCCTAAAAGACTGTGTACATTCCCCCACCACCATATTGAACCATCTGCTGGATGACTGCCAATCTGGATTCAGACCAGGACACAGTACGGAAACAGCAATCTTACATATAGTGGATGATGCGCTACAGGCTCTAGACCACAATAAAACATGTCTACTAGTTCTTCTTGACCTGTCGTCTGCGTTCAACACGGTAAATCATGAAAAATTGCTAGCCCGGCTTGAAGACAGGATGGGACTATCTGGAAATGTTCTGAAATGGTTTGAATCCTTCCTCGTGATCAGAACACAAAGATTCCTGGTCAACCAGACACTATCCCCATCTTGCCCAAACTCGATTGGAGTCCCACAGGGATCAACACTATCCCCATCACTATTCAATCTATATGTAGAACCCCTTACAGAAATCCTCCGAGACGCAAACATATCCTACCACATGTACGCAGATGACACCCAGATCTATATCAAGATATCATCACTGGAAGAGATCAAGACAATGAATGAGGCCTTAAAAATGTCACTACAATGGTTAACCAACAATCATCTGAAATTAAATGCACAAAAACAGAATTCCTATTAATATCACCGCCGAAGAACCCCACAAATGTGAAGGAATGGACCAAGCTGATCACTGCGCTAAACTGCACCCCTACCCTAGTTGACTCAACCAAATCACTGGGAATCACGCTTGATAAGAACCTAGACATGAAAGCCCACATCAAATCAATGGCTAATAGTGCCCGGTTTCACCTGAACTATATTAGAAAAGTGAAACCTCTCATTACTACGGCGGACCTCAAATTGGCAGTTCAGTAGCTGGTTATCTCAAGGATTGAATATGGATGTACAACACTAACAGGTCTATCAAAAATCTCCACAGCACCACTAAAAGCTTGTCTCAATGCGGCCGCAAGACTCATTACAGGTTCTAGAAAATACGACCATATCTCCCCACATCTGAAAGCACTAAACTGGCTTCCATACGAAGCCAGAATTCAACTTAAACTGGCTTATATTACCCACAAAGCACTCCACTACAAAACACCAATGTACTTAGCCCAGAAAATTGAGCTATCGGGGGAATTAGGCCGGCCAGGAGTGCCAAAGAGCTGTTGCTGAAACCGCCCATCTTTCGGAAGAAGAAAACGTATGACAGAGCATTCTCCGGAGCGGCACCCAGAATCTGGAATTCACTCCTCCAAACATTAGAAAAATTCCAAATCTGGCAACATTCAAGAGGGAAGCGAAGATCTTCCTAATGAGCAAGTTCCTTCCCTAGACAAGACTGTTCATCATCTGCACCGTGGTTAATAACCAGAAGTAGCATAGCCCTGTCTTGTATGGATACATCCTACACAAAATGACCTCATAGACATTTACGAATGTAAAGATAAAATTACCAGGTAGTTGCGAAAACCTCTTTAACTGTTCAGTACCACAGTTAATAGATCGTTGTAGTACTGATGTAAAACATTCAAACGGCACACATCAGATCTATGTTGGATGATACCACTGCGTACACCTTTGTATTCTAAACAGTTCTTAACTTGTTTTTGTTGAAACTGGTATGAAAGACATGTACCTGAATCATATATATATATATTACTGCTGCTATACCAATGTAATCTAAACTGTACCTATTGTAAATGTAAAGCGCTCTGATACCCTTGGGTCACGTCACACTTATAGAAAACTCTATAAATAAAAATAAATAAAATAAAATAAAATAAAGCAGACAAATTACATTATAAATCTCTTAGCAGGGAAACTATGTTCTTCTCTACTCCCATGGAACCCAGTACTGCCCATAACTTATCTCTGTTCACTCTACCAAAGGCAGAGCTAAGATCTATGAAGGCAAGATGGAGAGACCCTTCCTTAGCAATCGTGTATTTTGAAATTATCATGTATAAATTTAAACACAGGTTGACAGTTCCTAGGCCTGACCTGAGCCCATACTGAGTATCCAAGAGCACAATATGCTGTTTCACCCAAGAGCATGTCCCAGTATTTTCACCTTTGTGTTAATTAACAAAATTGCATGCAAAATTCAGAAATATTGGTTAGAGCAAGTTATAATTGGAGCAAGGGAATAAGAGAGAAGGGAGGGAGTGTTAGGGATGTGCATGCCCGGGGACCCTTACAATTAAAGTGTGGGAGAAGGCAGTCATGCATGATTGTGATGGTTAAAAAACTCTCTGGAGCAGTGATTCCAATGCTAATCTTTCTACTCAAAGTCTCTCATTGTTACAGGTTTCCCTTGGTGTGCCCTAGGGGTGAAAAGTATGTGAAGGCAGATACACGTGGATATACATGGTGGTGGTTGGTAAAGAACCTCATGCAAAGGTGATGCCAATTCCTGACTTCCTGTCCTTGGCCTTGCGTCACTGAAGGCTTTCTTGGCCATACCCACATGTGTATCATTGCATTTAGTTTTGGGGTTTTGTTAGTTTAATCTCAGTCCTCTTGGGGGGGGTTATTTAGGGTGAGAGTGGAATAAGCATGGGAGAATGTAAGGAACTGCTTCGCTGTCTAGTAATTAGCCCATCCTTGGTTTCTTTTCCGTGCTTTCCTGGAGATATATCCTAATAGTGCAGTTGGTTTTGGTCTGCATGTAGATGAGTAGTAAAAGTTTTACACTCCTCATTTCTCCTTCACTGGAGGAATTATCAATGTAATTTTGGATATTCTAGTTTTCTCAGCTGCCTTGAGGAAGGCTGCAACTTTCTGGGTAATTTTTAGGGAAGTAATCCTCAAGAGCAGTGTTAAAGTGCTTGCATGGTCTTCCGATTGAGTTTGTCTTATCAGTTTCTGCAGGAAGGTCTTTCTGGTCTTTGAGACCCATATGAATTCTAGAAGGACATGGGGAATGTTTTCAGTGGATTTACTGTTGCAGAGTATAAGAAATTGGTTTGTTGGTTTAATGGGATGGAAACACTGATCAAGCAGCAACCACAATACTTGTGAGAGTAAGGCACAAGCAAACCCCAAATTAACATGTGCTCACCCCCTGGTAGTTTGGCACAGAGCAGTCAGGCTTAACTTAGAGGCAATGTATAAAGTATTTGTGCAACACTTCAAACAGTAAAACAGTGAAAACACTCTACAAAAGGAGCGCACAACAGATTTCGAAAAATACAGTAAGTTTTCATAAATAAAACAAGACCAAAACGACATAAATTTGATTAGTAGAACTGGAGATATTGAATTTTAAAGTGTGCAGTGGAAATAGCACCAAGAAGCACAAAGCTCTAATGGAGATATCTGGTTGCGCCAGACCAGGACAAGGTCACAAGTTCATGTGACCACAATGGAGAACGGGACGGTTACTGGGACACAGTTAGGCCTGCTGAACAGAGTACCTTAAATCCTGGTTGTGGAGCATTGCGTAGACCTGCATTGAAGATGCGTCGCGCAGCCGAAGCAGTGCGTTGGGACCGGGGTGCGGCAAGGCTGCGGTGTGAGGTCCTGCTGCATCATTGCCGAAGACCCCTATTGATGGGCTTGTGATGTGAAGTCTGGCATTGGGGATGCACGAGCAGTGGGCAATGCATCAGTTCCGAAAAGCTGTGAGGCTGCGATGCGGATTCGGGCTTTATCGTCAAGGCTGCCGTCAGCAAGAGATGCGAGGACCTGGGCTGTGGATGTGCTGTGCCGCCGGGCTGATGCTTCAATTCTGAGGACTGTGGAGGGCAGATGCGGGTGTTTGCGATGGGTCCAATCCACGCAGCAGCAACGATGTGTCGGTTCTCCTCGGGGATGCTCCACTCAGCCGAGGAGATGTGTTGTTTCTGCTTGGGGATGCATCGCTCCGCAGTGAAGATGCATCAGTTCTGCTGGCAAGCACCTTAGGCCCACTTCCAAGGATCCAGGATTGGGGTGGCACCACTTGGCAGGGTAGACTCACAGATGGCAGAATCCAGGTGCAAGGGGTTGGAAGCCTGTTATGTCCCAGAGGTTTTAGCTCAGGAGGCCAGCCAACTAGCCCTTGGAGTCACTCTGTGTTCTGGGTCCAAGGGATGCAGGCCCAGTCCTTCTCACCCAGGTAAGAGGGCAGCATATCAGCACAGCAAAGCAGGAGTCCAGCAGAGTGCAGTCCAGCAGAGTGTCAGCTCTTCAGCAGCACAGTAGTCCTTCCTGGCAGAGTATCCACAGGTCCAGAAGTGTACTGAAGTAGGGGATGCTTCTAGAGGCATGCTTTTGAAGTGCACAGATGCCCTGCCTTCCCTGCCCTGGCTCCAGATTAACTGCAGGGGGTATGTGGCCCTTTGTGTTGGGACAGGACACAGCCTATTCAGGTGTAAGTGAGGCTAGGCCCAGCTCCTCCCTCCTATTCTGCCAGTTATGGCCCACTCAGTCACACCTAAACTCCCATTGTGTGTGGCTGTCAAGGAGGAATACACAAAGCCCAACTGCCAACTATAGCAAGTCATGTGACCAGAGACAGTATGCAGGCACCAATAGCTAAGGCAAGAAAATGCCAACTTCCTAAAAGTGGCATTTTCAGAATTGTAATTTAAAATCTGACTTCATCATAAATTAGGATTTTAAATTAGGATTCCAGAGACACCAAACTTAAACATTCATATCTTCATGTTTGGAAATTACACTTATAAAATGTAATAAGGTAATCCCAATGTTATCTTATGGGAGATATAGGCCTTCAGTAGTGAAAAACGCATTTAAGAGTTTTTCACTACCGGGACATGTAAAACTCAAAAGTACATGTCCTGCTCTTTAAATACATTGCACCGTGCCCTCTGGGCTGTCCAGGGCCTACCCTAGGGGTGACTTATATGTATTAAAAAGGAAGGGTTGGGTCTGGCAAAATCTGTATTTTGTCAGGTCGAAATGACAGTTTAAAATGCACACACAAGCTCAGCAATGGCAGGCCTGAGACATGTTTAAATGGCTGCTTAAGTGGGTGGTACAATCAATGCTACAGGCCCACTAGTAGCACTTAAGTTACAGGCCCTGGGCACATGTTTTGCACTTGACTAGGGACTTATAAGTAAATTAAATATGCCAATTGGGTATGAGCCAAAAGTACACTGTTTAGAGGAGCAAGCATATGGACTTTAGCACTGGTTAGCAGTGGTAAAGTGCACAGAGTCCTAAGGCCACCAAAAACGAATTCAGCCAAAAATAGGGAGAGGAATGCACAAGGTTTGCGGGTGAGGCTGCAAAAAGGGCAATTTCCAACACAGAGGTATTCTGTCGGCAAGACAGTATTAAGTATATGGCTTCATTCATGTGATTTAACAGGTTGAGTCTAAGTAGAGCAAAATGTCTGCATTCTTCACTGTCTCACAGGCTGAACAGATATTGCTGTTGTTATGAATGTAGTTCAAATGCCTCCATCCATGGTATACTCTTGACCTTCTCTGCTTTTAATTACCATTCTCACTGGTTGAGCCTAATGGATCCTCTTTTGAGTATTGTTTTATGAGACTCCTGTCTTTGGGAGGAACAGAGGGAGAGAAATATCTTAGGCTGAAGCTTTAGTATCCTTGCTTCTTTTACCACTAGGTCTTTCTTAGTGAATTTGTTATTGGGATTGACAAATTCATCCCAACACCTGCAATGAGGTTGTTGGTGTGCGCTATGCTACATTTTGCCACATAGCCCATTAAACTCTCATATCTTGAATGGAGTGAAGACATCGTCGGCTTTGAAGGCTGTTGCTGATGAAGACTGACAGATCTGAAGCAGAGATATCAAATCTTTCCTCTGTGATGTTGCCAGAACCAAGACTTTCTTCATACCTTACCATACCTCTGATCCATAAGTGGAGAGTAAGCCAATTTTTGCTTGTCCTTTTTGGCACATAGGACTGTATTCAGTTTCTGAAGCCGTGTGTGAAGTGAAGGGATCACCTTGGCAATATCTATGTTTTCTTGGAAGATTCTCTACATGTCATTTCTTGGAGCCTGAGGTGGCAAAGGCTATACCAAGATAGGTAAAAAGCTGCACAATTTCTGTTTGTTTCCTCTTCTAAATAGAATTGCTTGGTGTAAGAAATTAGGTTAATGGTTGACTGGGGTGTGAGCCCTGGTTAAGCAGCAGCACAATACTTGTCAGGGTAAGGCTCAAGCAAACCCCAAATTAACCTGTGATTAACCCCCTGGTAGCTTGGCACATAGTGGTCAGTCTTAATTCAAAGGCAATGTGTAAAGTATTTGTGCAACACTTCAAACAGTAATAAATTGAAAACACAACACAAGAAAGGTCTCACACTATATTAGACAAATGATTTTTAATAAATAAAACAAGAACAAAACAACAAAAATCCAATGAGTAGAACCGGAGATATGCAGTTCTGAAGATTTCAGTGAAAATTATGCCAAAAAGCACAAAGCACCAACTGTGGATATCTGGGCACGCTGGACCGGGACGAAAGTTCAGGACGACCGTGATGGAGCACAGGTTGGCTACAGGTACCCAGTTAGGCCCACTGAACAAAGTGCCTTAAATCCTGGTTTGTGGAGTTGCGAGGGGCCACGTCTAAGATACAAAGCATAGCCGTGGCGATGCATCAGTTCCGAGATGAGGCGAGGCTGTGATGCGAGGTCCTGGATCGTCATCCAGGATCCCGTTGACGGGGGCTTGCAATGCAACGTCAGTTGTCGAGGTTGCATTGCGCAGTCGGGCCTATGCATCAGTTCCAAGGAGCTGTGAGGCTTCTATGTGGAGTCAATCGTAGTCGTCGAGGCTGCCATCGATGAGGATGCGTTAGGCAGCAGCGGTTCTGAGGCGGATCAAGAGGCGGTTGCGGGCTGCGAAGGTGATGTCGGTCTTTGCGATGGGGTCGATCCATACAACAGCGACAATGCGTCAGTTCGGCTTGGAGTTGCGCCACGCAGCAGAGGAAATGCTGCGGATCCACTGGGTCAACAGAATCTGGCAGAGCACCTTCGGCCCACTTCCAAGGGTCCAGGACTGGGGTGGCACCGCTTGGCAGGGTAGACTCACCGATGGCAGAGTCCAGGTGCAAGGTTCGCCATTGTTGGAGCCTTCTGTCACTGAAGCTAAAGTCAGGAGCCAGCCAACTAGCCCTTAGAGTCACCCTGGTTGTCCTTGGTACACAAGATGCAGGTCCAGTCCTTCTCACCCAGGCAGGAGGGCAGTTGGTCAGCACAACAGGGCAGCAGTCCTTCAGAGCAATGGTCCAGCAGAGTAACAGTCCTTTCAGCAGCACAGCAGTCCTTCTTCCTAGCAGAGTATCCACAGGTCCAGAAGTGTACTGAAGAGTTGGTATCTGAGGTCCAATACTTACACCCAGTTCTGCCTTTGAAATTAGGGAAGCTTCTAGAGGCTTTCATTTGAAGTGCACCGGTGCCTTGCCTCCCGTGCCCTGGCTCCAGACTAACTACAGGGGGTATGCAGTCTTTTGTGTGGAAGCAGGACGCAGCCTATTTAAGTGTAAGTAGGGCTGTGCCAGGCTCCTCCCTCCCATCCTGCCATTAATGGCCTACCCAGGCATACCTAAGTTCTCTATTGTGTGTGGCTGTCTATGAGGAATACACAAAGCCCAACAGTCATCTACACCCAATGATGTGACCCAGTGACTGGCTGATGGCACCTAACCGCTAAGACAGGAACATGCCAACTTTCTAAATATGGCATTTACAAAATTGTAATTTAAAATCCAATTTCACCATAAGTTAGGATTTTTTATTACAATTCCAAAGACCCTAAACATGAATGAGTTACCTGTCCCCATTTGTAAGATACAGCTCATAAAATGTAATAAGGTAACCCAGTGTTATCCTATTGGGGAAGTAGGCCTTGCAGTAGTGAAAAACGTATTTATGAATTTTCCTCTACCAGGACATGTACAGCTTAAAAGTACATGTCTAGCTTTTAAGGTACATTGCACCCTGCACTCTGGTCTGTCCAGAGCCTACCCTCGGGGTGACATACATATATTAAAAAGGAAGGTTTGGGCCTGGAAAGGTTTATTTTGCAAGGTTGAATTGGCAGTTTAAAACTGTTCGCACAGGCTGCAATGGCAGGCCTGAGACATGTTTGAAAGGCTACTTAAGTGGGTGGCCCAATCAGTGTTGCCGGCCCACTGGTAGCATTTAATTTACAGGCCCTGGGCACAGCTAGTGCCACTTTACTGGGGACTTGCAAGTAAATTAAATATGCCAATTGGGTATAAGCCAATTCTACCATGTTTTAAGGAGAGAGCACAAGAACGTTAGCACTGGTTAGCTGTGATGAAGTGTGCAGGGTCCTAAGGCCATCAAAAAAATGAAGTTAGCAAAGCAGGAGGTCTGAAGGCAAATAATTAGGAGGAAAACCACACCAAGGATGCCAGGTCTAACACTAGGGTCATGACTTCTTTGATTGAGGCGCCTAGACCATTATGTCCCAGAAATATTGTATTGAGCTTGTCAATCCGAGGCTCTATGTAAATATTCAGTCTCTTTTTCTCACTTCTCCTTGGATTAAATACCAATTCTAAAACCTGATAGCATTTCTATTGAAAATAATGCTTTATTTCCACAAAGTGATTAGATAAAGTGATTAATAGTTCTGCATACAAATGTTAGACTATTAGCCCAACTAGTGAATTGTAACGTTCCTGAACTTATGTACTTAACATAATCCACAAAGATATGTTACCATACACAAATAACTTATCTACAGATGGCAAATGATGTTCATGTTATTTTTTGTTCAGTGTGCAGATGATGTAAGAAGCAATCAATTATCACATTACTAAACTGGGTGCATTTGAGACACAGGGAGGTTCCTCTTTTCTTTGTCAGTTGTGAGGCTTTTGTAATGCACTCTGGCTAGTATAAGAATATTTTTATATTTATGCTCCACTTATGAGCAAACAAAGATTTGGCCTTGAATGTCTCTTATAATTGTTTGTCCATTTCAACCAGTCTCCAGTGTCTTGTTTAGCTTTTGTTTTATGCATCTGCTTTGTAGGGAATACTGAGACACAAACATTACTTTTCACTATTGTCATACTGAGAATTTTCCAGCTTCTAGCTGGGAGTGTTCCAAAATTTCCTTGAGTACCTTCTTTTCATGAACTTCATATTCTCTGTTTCTTTTATTTCTCAAATACGTAAACTACACATACCAATTAATTGCTTCCTTAACCACAAACATTGCAGAATTCTTTTAAGATAATCAGAATGAAAAGACATTGATGGCCATAAAATATCATGTGTTGGGTGGATAATATGGAAGGTGAATATTATTTGTTTATGTGAGTTATTTTAAAACATCAACTATGTTGCTTAGTTAGTGCTCCTCACCAATACATATACAAACATGTCATAGATTTAGCTGTGATATATGCATTACAATATTCTCTACTTTAAACGTATGCAGGAAAATGTTATCATATGATGACGAAGAACTTGAGCCCATGAATGTTCCCAAACTCTGTAGCTCATGATCATCCATTCTGCACTTTCCAAATCTTTATCAAATCCTACTGAAGTGTATTACAGCATATCAATTGTCCATTAAACCCGATTATCTCCTTGAAAATTGATGCCATCTATGTTTCTCTTAACATTTGGATTATTCTGTGAATACCAATAAAAAAAAAATTGCCAATGGTTGTAGAAAATAATTCACATACCGACATACATTTTGATATATCGAGCTTACTCTAGGAATAATTGGTGAACACGGAGAGCCCATTTATGTTACTGGATTCTGGTTGTTTTTCTTTTGAAACTCTATTTGTTCTCTGTTTTACATGCAAGTTCTATTCCATTTGCGAATGTGTGTTTCATGATTTCTTTATATTCCTTCATTTAATCATGTTTCAACTTGAAATATACTTTGTGTCATACATATCTCTTTCCTGCATCACCACTGCTCCTCTCCTTGTGTATCGCCATTTGTATGGTAATTTGGAAATGTTCGAACATTTTTTAATGACTAATCTGTCTTTCATTTAGATTTATTTTTCTTGTCAGATCATATTTAAAGGTTTTCATTTTTGTCAATGCCATTCAATTATCTGAATGCTATTTTCTTGAATAAATTTGGGCAGTTTAGTAAAAAAAAGATAATGCAGTGCATAGCGCTGTCTTGTGTTCCCTTGCGTCGGGGAGGATCATGGATTGCCATGTGCTCTGCCCTTGTTTCACATCTCATACTGACTCAGAATGATCTAACCAGACACACTGGTTCAGGGGCTGACATAGTCTAAATTCCTGTGCCACCACAACTTCAGACTGTTAAAGTTTGAGACCCATCACTTGGAACACCTTGTTACCAGCACTGTGGCACTATCTGTCCCTGCATGAGGTCCATTGGTGGGCCTGCTTGAACATTGTCATCCTTAAAGCATATTAGAGCTGCTGTCTGGGAGATAGAGATAGGAGTCAGAAGACAAAAACCATAGGGCCTGATTTAGAGGTTGGTCAATTGGTTACTCTGTCACAAATGCGATGGATATCCTCAGGGTTGGATTGGGATTAAAAATCGTCCCGGGCACGCTAAAAAAAGTGGACCACATTTGCATATTGCCTTTCCGCAAAACACTGTTTTGGCGAAATTTTATAAAAAAGGGGGAGGGAGGTAAAAGAAAATGCATGGATTCGTTTACACTGGTGATATACACCTGAAAACAAGAGAGGCTACTTTTGCTCAGGCCCCCTGCCCCCGCTCAATATGCATATATTAATGGGCCGGCCCAGCGAGAGAAAGGGAGTGACACCTCTGCCCGTTGATAAAAGGGAGGTAATGGACACCCATCTACCTCCAGAAAGGCCACTCAGGCACCCACTGGGCCGCTGGCGGCATCTGAACAACGCAGAAACCACCCAAATCGGCCCCCCAGGCTGCTCAAAAAAGCAGCCCACAGCTGGAATTCGGATACCGGCCCCTCGGGCATTGCCCGAGTGCCAGCGTTACCAATCCGACCCTGGATATCCTGTGTGTCGTTGGACTTGTAATACGGTAGATGGGATATCTGTCAGGTTTCTGACGGAGTAACGAGTTTGCCAAACTCTAAATCAGGCCCTTAGTATCCAGGGTGTGAAGGTGGCTGTAGACTTCAGCAAATTCGAGTGGCTACAGTATATAGGCTATACATATGGCAGCCTGCATCCCTTGTTTCTTGTTTTAAAGTTGACTAAGATCTGATAATGGAAGTAAGAAAGTAAAGGAGGTAGTGTCACAACAGCCAATCTCATAATCTACAGTTCTGACAAGAGTGTCTGGTAATTTTATACTTTGTCCACCTTTTGACAAGACTCCAATTATTTATTGCCCTGACTGAAACCTGCAACATGCGATAGTCAATATGACGCCCCATTTTTTGCCTAAAGGGTCTGAAATTTCATCATTTATCTGAATCAAGTTAACACCCCTTCAGCATACTATGCATTAAATGTGTGAACTATGTAAATACAGAATAGACCACCCAGTTCGTAGCTGATTGATCATCATGCCATTAATCCCTTTCCTCCTTCCTTCCTTGGCCCCAAAAATTTGAAGCCCACCTTCCTATTGCAATAGAAGAGAGGTCGTGCATTGTACTGCACATGGGTGCAGGGTGAGTGAAACAGATACAGTGGGGTGCTATGAATGCACATTGAGCTCTCTACTGAGCACGTAAAAGGCTTACAAACCTGATGATGGGGATTATGATTACACAGGTCTATAGCCCAGCGACCCTGCAGAGCATCATGGTACTGTGGCAGAACTCCCAGAAAATAAATAGGTTAAAGTGGGATGAAGGAGGTGAATATACATGTCTTAGGTGTTCAGAAAATGCAAAAAAAAGACCTCCGAGGATGTTAAAGGAATCATTGAGTACACAGTTGTATTCAGCCCTCTCAACCCCACACTTAATTAAATATGGACACATTAGGGCTATCCCAGAAATAACATTTCAATATCATTTAAGGTCTAACTCATCCTTACCTACTTACTCCTCACTGGTAAAACCTAGGTTAAAAGCTAGAAGAAGCATACACAATAAACACAGTGCAGGCACACAGTGACTGAGGAGCAGCCATTTTATTGCAGTGCTAGCAGTGACCATGAGCTGCCACATTACTGTTCAGTAGAGGTAGAGGCAGAGGCCGCTGTTGGATACCGACAACTGCCCTTCTCAAACACTGGCTGTAGCAGGAGCATTGCCATTGAGAGTATAAATGTAAAACGCGAAGCTATCCCCTATCACTTCCAAAAAATATATCTATATTTTTTATTCCACATCAATTCAAATATGATTGAAAATTCATACACCACATCTTTTTGTGAATAAAAATGGGTATTTCTCTAGAATTTGCTGAATGCAAGAAGAACTACCAAAAAACATCGCTATTTATCTACAATTGTATTCTGACTTTCAGTCAGATGGGTTTCTTGAAGTAAAGTATTATGGTGTCCAGGATGCTCTAAATAATTTTAAACTTTCCTGGATATAGCAGATTTATTAAAAGCTGTGACATTTGATGACAGGAGAGGCAGAGCATCCTTAGCATGGCACAGATCTCCCAGATTACTAATCCGACATTTATGATTATGTTGAAAAGTCGCCCTATTTCGGTCATCTTCCCACATACAGGTATGATGCAACTCCGGTTCAGTAAACCTATTTTCACCCCCTCCCACGCTACAAAGCCTACCTCACACTAATGGACAAGCAGCGACAGTATTCTTTTCAACCTCAATTGCTATGCACACTAGTGGACAAACAATGCTTCAGCTTACCCTGGCCTGTATTACTCCCCCGTAAGAAAAATTATTGTGGTAGTCTTGGCGCAGGGCAAAGCTCATCTCTGACTAATTTTTAGGTCTATGGCCTAGCATCTATCAGAGTATTATTCTAACGTAAGTATGTTTTCAATTTAGCTTTGTAAGGGAATTTTCTTTTCTTTACATTTTCATTTGACTTTATGTGTGGGTTTATGATGGTGGGAATGGGGGAGTATTACTGGGGGGATGAGCATATGATGGTGATTGTATGGCTGCATGATGATGGTGTGTGGGCTTCTAGTGATTTATGTGTGGGTGTATGGTGATGGGTGGATGGGCGTTTGATGATGATTATATAAGTGTATGATGTTGGTTGTATGGATGTTTGATGGTGGGTGTATTGGTTTATGATAGTGGATGTGTGGCATATGATTGTGGGAGTGTATGGCCATGAGTGTGCAGATGTTTGATGGAGGGTTTGTTGGTGCATTATGGTGGGGGGCCGTATTTGAGTTATGGCGGGTGTGGGCATTTGATAATGGCTGTGTGGAGGTATGGTGGTGAGTGTCCTGGAGTATAATGGTGGGGTTTATTTGCTTATGATGGCTGGTGAGTAAGTATATGATGAGTGTGTGAATGTTTGTTTGTGGATGTGTTACTGTATGATGGGTCGTATGCCAGAATACTGATGGCAAAATGTAGTCTGGCAATAATAGTGTGCCCTAAATGTAGTTTGCTATCAAATTGCTCTATTGGGTGTATTGATAATTCACACCAATGTGGCTATATTTTTGTCAGATGATATTTAGGCCATGATATTCTGGCATCATGACGTATGAAGGTGGTTGTGTGGCCATATGAAGGTGGCTTCATGGGCATATGATGGTGGGTGGGTGAGTTCCATTGGGATGTGCTCGTGTATAATGGTTGAGGCCTGAACGTATGATGGTGTGTTTATTTAAATAAGATGTTGGGAATGTGGGTGGATGACAGTGGCAGTATGGGCATTTTGGTTATGGTCATGTGGCAGTATGATTGTGAATGTGTGGGTGTCTGATGGCAGATGTGTGGCAATTTGATGATGTGTGTGCTGATGTATGGTGGTAAGTGAATGACAGTATGATGGGGATTGTGTTGTCATATGGTGATGGTTGATTGGATGTATTATGTTGGTGGTAGTGCATGATGGTGGCAGTGTTGACAAATGATGGTGGATGTGCTAACATACAAGGCTGGATGAATGAGTGTATGGAAGTGGGTGTGTAGCAATATGATGTTGGTTGTGTTAACATATGATGGTGTTTTTGTATTTGATTTTTCACAATGTGTGCAAACATCATGATAAATTATGATGAGCCATTAAGTGGCGAGGTGGGAGCTGTTTATCGCTCCCTCCTTGTCTTGCCCAAGGACAGGATTTTTTTTTTAATCTCTCCTGATGTTGGCGAACATTGAGAGAGATTACAATTTTGGTGTAGTAGGTGCTTTTAATGACTCCCAAGGTTGAGGGGGACATTGGAGAAGTTAAGCCCATATGCCTTGTTTAAGGGGAGGAGTGGTTAACAAACCAGTCGCGGACGGCATTATTCGTGGGTGGGGGGGTCGCGGGGGAGGGGGGTAATTTAATAATAAATAAAAAACGTAACTGTTCGCCGGCCGGGTCCTGCGATTTCTCGGTGCCTGCTCCTGCTCTCCTGCCTCCGGCAGAAACGGGAAGCAGACAGCCGCCCTCCCCTAATCCACACAATGCTGGAATGGCAGCGTTGTGATTGGTGGGGACGCTGCCCAGCAAGGGGCTTACGGGGAGGCCATTTTCTCCATGTAGGCTGCATTGCAGCCTGCATGAAGAAAGGGCAGAGTGCGCATGACTGGTTTGGGCAGCCCCAGAGGGCAGACCAAACAGTCAGTGGGCCTTCTGGAGTGGGCACACCACTCCTCCCCTGCTCGCAGAGCAGCCCCGCCCACCCACCCGCAACTAAACATAAAATGATAATAACTGGAAGTTATTACCATTTTATGTTTCTGCTTCTCGCACTGCGAGAAAGCAGTGGGGCGACGCTCCTCCGCCCTAGTGGAGGAGCCGCCACTGTAACAAACTACCTCAGCCTTGCACAATAGTTGGGTGGGAAGTGCCTCTTTTCACCCATCACTTTGCCTAAGGGTGGGGGTAGTTGCATAGACTATAGCCCCGGATGGGGGTAGCTGAAACCTGCCTTCCTCCACTTTGGCCACAAAGATCTAATGGCCATGGAGGACACAGGTGTGATCTATGTGCTGGGAGAGCTGTAAGGTGCTTACATCAATCCTCGTGCTCAGATCATCATTGTGGTTTGAGTGCAGGGAGAGCATCGAGCCGTGTAAAATTGTAAAAGCTGAAATATTGCAAAACTGAGCTAAAAATTAAATAATAAAATTCAATGCATTGTAACATAATATTTTTATTTTTGTCGTGATTATTATTAGTAGTATCATTCCTACTACAAAATGATAATAATTACAGGAATTACGTTATCAATAATTGCAATATTAATGACAATGCATCTTTTCTGCTATGCAAGAAAAGGAGAACTGTGACTGCAAGAAAAATTACAGGTGCAAGGGATTTCCCCTAAAGTTTTTGTGCCTGATTCACAGTGCTGTTTGCACACCTACAATGAACTTAGAAACACAGAGGGAGAACAACACAAAAGAAGAACTTTTCAAGTAGAGAAATACCCAAAAAATAGTAATATTTTGGGTATTCACGTGCCCCTTGCAGGTAGTTTTCCGTCTTGTAAACGCACGTACATTCGCTGCTGTCAAAGCAAGGAACAAGTGGAGTTTCATTTTGGGAATTCGGAAGGAACAACCACATATTTAATGGAGTGTGATGGGTGGCATTCCTCCATGGAAAAAAACCCTGTTGAGACAAAAAAGAAAGCTGAATGTGCAAAACCAAACGATTAATAGATTTGGACATGGAGAATATTCCACCAAACAGAAATTGTGCACATTTAAAGGATTGGATTGAAGTACTCTGAAAAATATACAACTACAATACATTTCCTGCAGCACTTCTAGAATTGTTCGATAATCCCTGACATGTAAAAAAATTAGCAAATTTCCCCATTAGCCCTTTGTGAATTGGGTTGTCGTTTTTTTTCTTGTAGGTTTGTTTGTTAATTTGTAAAGCACAACATATGCCAGAAATAAGCTTCAAGGAACTTTTCAAATTATATAGAAACAAAACATCTGCAGGTTAAAGTGTGATTTGCATGTCTTGAAACACTTGTATGCCAAAAAAGGATTATGGAATTTCTTTTGTCTTTCCATCATGAATATTCTATGGCACAGAAGAAGTAATGTGATGTGGGTAAAGGTCTATTGCTGGACGTAAAGAGTTAATACAGGTAAGGTAAAGGGTACACAAAGAGGTACCAATACTGCGATAGATTCACTTTTTTTGTGTTGATGTGATGCAGGACATTTTTCAAAAAGCGGCGAAGTCCCGCCCTCCTTAGTAAGAGGGCATTTGTCAATGACAATCTAATTATGCGGCACTGCACATACCATACTTTTAAGCGGATGTCCGGCATCTACCAAGCTCAGAATAAGGCCCTTATTTCTCAATCAGGCCCTCACAAGTATTTTACAATACATGCCCAAGTGTTACAAGTCGTGAAATGTAAATGATGTGGGGAACATTGTGCAACAATATATAGAAAATGATGTATGAATGTCTGTCCTGAGCAGGTCACAAAGTCAATTTGCATAATGGTAAATTGAGAGTTGCACGTTCATATTGTTCTTTCTGCGTCTGCCTGAGTTAAGAATAGTTTGAGAACAGAGGCAGCCACCTTCTATGACTAATCTTGTCTAAAAAGGGGTGCTTATGAATTTTCATAAACTCTCCTTCCAAATTTGCACCAAGAGGCTACTAAAGTGGCAAGTGCAGTGATAAAACCAGCCCTCTGCAGGTTTGCGGATTTCGCGCATAGGAGTAAAATTAGCAATTTGAATTGTTGTGTCTTTAGCTGTCCCCCCTTCACCCTTACTCTTTTCTTCTTTTTTATACGGCGGGTTAAATGTGGGGGCGCCCTAGAGGCCCGCCTACAGAGATTTGTTTTCCATCACTTCAGGAAGTGGAGCCAATACCCAGAGCAGACTAGCAGATTGTTCTACTCGGGTTTGATGTTCCTGAGTTTAATTGTCTTTCATGTGCACAATGGCAGGCGCTCTCTGGTGGGCCGTGCAAGCATGATAAAAGGGCACCATTCTTGCATAGCAATGCCCTTTTTTTATTATTAGCGTAAAAAATTAGCAAGCTGGAAGTCGTTAGAAGGGGCTCCGCCGGCATTAATTGTAATGCAGCCTGGACGTGTTTGCAGACTAGAGGCTGCAAGACAATAACTGCAACACGCGTTAAATACATAAACGAAAAAGGCAAAATTAATAGTCTCTTGCTAATTGTATCATTTTGGTGGGCCTTAATAAGGCGCCTGCTGTCAACCAGAGTGTATTTAAAAGGGACCCGGTAATTGATGTATTGCTGCAAGTATAGAAGGGGGCTCAAGTTGATTAATGTATGAGTTAGCTTTTAAGGCATTTTAAAAAGGCTTCTTAACTGGGTCTTAAGAGACCTCCACAAGCCCACTGTAAACTGCTGTGGAGAAAAAAAAACTCTGCCTGACAGCTGCTGATGTCTCCTGTGGTCCGGCTTTTTTTTCTGATCAGAGAAAAAAGTGAGGTAATAGAGTCCCTGTCAATAATTGCAGTGCTTAAAAATCTTATAAAGGGATTTCGCCTGTTCCCTCTGGAGATAACTTTTCAAAGGTTAAATTAGTTTCACTTGTGCGCGCCACAAATATCTCCCGCTCCCGACAAGCATCAACTTGTGCTTCAAATGAGCTTCGAAATGTGCGCGCTGCTGTGGATTCAAAGCTGTTTCAAACAGGCCCCATTCATGAGGAGGGTTCCAAAGCTGAAGGAATGCCATGTTTGCCACATTTATTTATTTAGAGTTTTTGTACAGCGCTACAAGACGGTAAGGGTACCCTTAGAGCGCTACACGTCAGATATCATCAGGGCCACTGGAATTATGCAGCAGCGGAAGGCCAAATTATGCAGCAGGGTTGAGTAAATTATGCGGCAAGAAAAAGCTAATTGTGTGGGGTAATGTGGCACTTTTTGTAATAGCATTACTTCATTATTTTGTCATTTTTACTCTTGTTAACACTGTCTGGGCATTGCTCAGTAGCGGCTCGTGGAGGGAGTGCTGCGGGGCGGTGAGGCGGGGGAGGAACAGTGTGGGGGGTAGTAAACTACGGCATACGGCCGAACAGAGGTAAGTAAACAAATAAATAAATAAAACGAATTTCGTTGCGCACGCTGCATCGCATTTGGCAATGCAGCGCGCGCAATGAAATTCGTTTTATCAATTTATTTGTTTACTTACCTCTGTTCGGCCGTATGCCGTAGTTTACTACCCCCCACCCTGCTCCTCCCCCGCCCCCCGCCCCGCAGCACTCCCTCCACGAGCCGCTACTGGCATTGCTTACACCTCATTAGTACCAGTTTAATATTTAAAAACAGCAACAGAAAAGTGACCAGTCAATATTTGCAACAGGTTTCCCACTGCGAGGCGACGTGTTACTGTGTTTTTAGTAACTTATGAACCGTTTGAGCTAGAAATATATTTTTTTTGCTAAAATCTGCAGATTTTACAACAGATGGTGGATTATGGGGCAAATGCGGAAAATCCATAATGGTCCAAAACGCCACAGCTGCACAATCGCATAATTCCAATGGCCCTGGATATTATTGGTACAGAGATAAATAAGGAAACATATCACTAGAAATGGCAGGGGCCATGCGTAATGCAGGCCCCTACAATTCATATGGCGCAGGGCTGCCCCAACCCTCCAGGGGGGCCCTAAACCTTCAGGGGGGCCCATTCAGCAAAGATCAATGAATATCTGTAAGATATGAGACTTTCAGAGCCCCATATCACATTCTGCAGGGGGGCCCCATCATTTTGCGTTATTCTACTAGTTATACTGAAAGCATTTATTTAACTCCAAATAATGTTTAAACATATAGTTATGTTACATATTAATGAAAATTAATATTCTATATTTAGTTTAAATGTAGAGCATAATTAAAAAGTGCTACTGCACTTTTACCTTAATCCTAAATTAAATATTTAACTAATTTAAATACATTACATTAACTTAAAAATTATTTTTCTGGAGTTTAAAATAAAAAATAAAGGTCCACCTATATTTTTTTTATTATGCATAATTATTAAAATAGATGTATGGAATTTGTTGAACGTAGTTTAGTTATATTTGAATAGAAATTAATACTAAATACATTTTTCAATAAAAAAATGGTTGTTAAAAAATGTTATAATTAAAAATACATGTTTTTTTTAAATCACATTACACTTATTTTATTGAACATTATTTCTTATGGGGTTGTGTTTTAAGGACCTAACTCTATTATTTTATATAGGAGGGTGTTGCAGTACCAGAGGTTGGCCATGTGCAGAGCTGCACTTCCTGCAGCTTTGAGCTGGAATTATTTACTACGGTTTTGGGTCCCTTTTTTGCTGTAGTAATTTTAGAAGTACAGTTTGTGAATAGCAAGGGGCTTAGTGTTTTAGGGGTCAATGTATGTGCACCCAAAACCCCTCCTTACTCCTACCTAGACTCCTCTCATTTAGCTAATTTTCAGCAAATAGCAAAATGCCACTTGCTAATTTGAGTGAAGGTTTTGTGGTGTTTCATAAGTTTTCCTTCAATTTCATATCATATCTATTTCCAGAGGGTGATCCCATCGGAACACCATAACAGGACTCGGCTCCTTGTGAAGAGGAAGTTCACCACTATCAGCACAAAACAGTGGCAAAGAAATTGATTTAAATTAATTGTTTATTTTTTATTTTTTTAAATTATAAACAGTATCATTCTTGTGGACATAAAAGCAGCAAATACATTCTAAGAATTCATTGAAGGACATACTTGAAAAACTCCCAAAATTTCTCACATAATAAAGATGTTCCCACAATGTGCAAATAGCACTTATGATGATTGTACCATCACTTTTGGAGCAGAAGGCCTGTACCTGTCATTATTAGACCTGAAACACTCCACTGTTTACAATGGAGCTCCGAACATTCCAGTGTTCTACAGTCCTTATGCCTTGATATTGAGAATGACACATAATCATGTCACACTGAAAACCATCAAAGCAACTCTTAAGGCACTGGCATCACAGGAAGCCTGTGTGCCAACATGAAACTAAGGGGATGGTCTGAGGCATTTGATGTGTAATTTGCCACTCAGATGCCATAAGGACGTCTATTACATTAAAAAAAAGTCAAGTATGATGGGAATGTGAAGTACAACTTGCATGTTTTCTGTTGAACAATCCAATGACAGCCACGTAGATTTGATATCTGACTTTTTGAATTTTTTGTTGTTTTATTTGTGTGGGTGTTTTGATGCATGACAGTTTGCCACCTCATTTCTGCATATGATCCATGTCTGTTAAGTAGTGCAGAGTTCAGAAACTCTGGAGCAGGATTGTTCTGTGTCAGCAGAAGATCTGATTGGATGATGGTTGAGTAAATGATTGAAAGGCTCAGGGGCATATTATCAAGAACGGCGTTAAAAATTATCGCCGGTTTAGCGGCAGAAAACTGCCGCTAAAGCGGCGATAATGGGCTTGATAATATGCCCTTGAGAATTCCAATAGAAGTCCATGTTCTGGTGTGAACATGGGCTTCTATTGGAATTCTCCAGGGCATATTATCAAGCCCAATATCGCCGCTTTAGCGGCAGTTTTCTGCCGCTAAACCGGCGATAATTTTTAACGCCGTTCTTGATAATATGCCCCTCAGTCTCTTAACGAAAGAGAGATTCGCCAGTGTTGTTCCCATTTGTAGATGGAAACCCTCTTTGAAGACAATAGCCTCCAGTGCCTTCTTGAAGATGTGAGGATGAATTGCTTTATTATTTCGTTACAATGGTTTGAGAAATTGTTCTTCTGGATCATTTTTGGGCTTCTAAAAGATGTTCATCAACCTGAAGAGATTGGTCCCGTCATTGTCAATCACACAAAGACCTCCAGCAGGAGAAGCTACAGACCATAGATCAGGGTTATACCAGTGATTCAATACCTTCTCTGCAACAAAGACGATTTGTTTTAACAATGAGTGTAGCCCAAGTCAAAGGGGCTGTAATGCTGTTATAACTTATCGCCCACTTAGCGTAAGTGTTTAATTTTAAAAATGGAGAAACATAAGGACATACTTTGTCATTTTGGAGAAAAGGCCGTTTGCCATTCTTGACTTGAAGCACCCAACATTTCAATGTTCCAATACAGCATTATAGCTAGCTGCCAAGGATATATTTGTTGCAATTGCCTTCTCCTAGAGATACAAGCCCAAGCTGCAGGCTAGGGTCTATAGCAATAAAAAGGTTATGGACAACATGACTATATCGGTAGTACTCATTTGCCCCACTGGTGAAAGAATGGCATAACTTAAATTATAAATAATAAACAAGCATGTGATTTTTGGCGTCAGGTGCCTGTACCAGCCATTATGTGTCTTCTCATACACCATTGTTGTGGAGCTTCCAATGTTCTTATTATTTTTCTGTGTCATTTACAGAGTGATGAAGTCCTAAATAAATAACACTTCACGCCAAAAAGGAATATAGGTCATGGACAGGATAGTAATATGAAAGAGTCAGAAATCTGCAGCGTTTCCAGATGTATTCTCAGCAACGTCGCCAACATCTTGTTGCTCTCTGGACTGCCTCACAATATCTGACAGTCCAGTGGGCCACTCACTCAAAATCCTTTCAATATTCTAAACTGTGAAGGGCCTGGAAAGAGGAGTGTGGGGGGGAGAAAAGAAAAGGAGAAGGGGTGTGAAGGCGGAACATAAGTGATATGAAATTGACAATATATTGCTTTGATGCTTTTTAAGTGCATCAGATTATCCAGCTGTTGGATTTTTACTCTCAATGTTTTGAAGAGGTTCACTCGAGTATAGCTAGGAACCTGGTAGGAACAAGCATAGAGAGAGGTAGGAACAATGGTTCTTTCAGGGTTATTGTGTGAATTCATTTCTATTAAGGACCACATGAATTGAGATCCAGGGATCCGAACGATCGTTCTAAAACACACAAGCGCACACACGCACACACACGCACATACACACAGACAGACACAGACAAACAGACACACACACACACTCCAATTCTATATTCTATAGTAAAAGCTTACAAAACATTGGTATATCACTGTCCACATTTCATACATTTGTTGAAATGGAATTAAAGTTGTTCCATCACAAGAATGCTTATGTGTCATTTTCCAAATGTGGCTTTTTCGTTACCTCAAGGTGAGCAACTATTAATTTCAAGAATCTACCCCACCACTGGGGGGGTGAAATCCGCATAGTTTGCTTTCACATAATATGCAAAAATTTGCCAAAATTACATAAACTTATGAGTAAGTATGCAAAATGCAAATCTGCCGTTTTGTGCCAAATTGTAGCTCATAATGTGTCCTCACATCAATTTTTGACATAAGGACACATTTTTCACTACAAAATAGTGCAAAAAATAATGAAAACACCATGAGCACCTCAAATGGCGTGTAATTACACGAAGTAGAATTTTGCATACCAAGTGTAACATAAAATGCCTGAAATGTCATTAATTAATGCCTGCATAATTTAAATTTCGGTCAAACCTACTCATCACCACCAACTTCAATTTAGATAATTACGTTTCATAATCTTGCCCGTAAAAGGTTGATGCCCATCAAGTCCCCGTCCTGATAATTTCACGTTAAGTACCCTACCGGAGTTGAAACTTCAAAACTAATTTGGCCTGCAACCTAAACAATAAGGAGTCTGTTGAGATAGTGATCCAGTG
>CAWUFW010023858.1:0-68702 GCA_963921515.1 Calotriton arnoldi | reverse complement strand
ACTCGGAAAAATTTGATAGCCAGCTATCAAGTTTGTTGGAGCCATCTGTCAAACTTTTCCTATATTAACAGTAATGACATAACGGTTCCTGTTAATGTATAGAGATGTCTGTGGAACCGGCGGAGATTGCGAACATCAGTGGGCGGAATAAAGGCAGGGTGGTAGATGTAAAGTCCTTTGCCACCTTGTCTGCTTTTACTGTCTGCCAAACCCTAAATCAGGCCCTCTGTTGAGAGGGGCACAGTCGGCGAAAAACAATGGTTTTGGAATGCTACTCCAAGCGATTGTCAGCGGTTTGACAATTATGAAGCATTAGTCCCATCAACGTTTGGCTGTTTGATTACCAGTAGGGTGCCTGGAAACCTGAGACGGTTGTAGCTTTCCAAGCCTACTATTGCCAGAGTTTCGGCTTCTACAAAGTAGTAAATTTACTCCCATTCAGGTAGTAATTATATGGATGCACATTTGCAACTATTTTGGTAAACTGGTCAAAATATATATATTTTGACCAACAGCGCCAACGTTATTAGCAAAACAAGAAACACTATGTCTATGAGAAAAGTTGGTCCTAGCTATATCTTCGAAGCTACTGGCTACTGCCAGTATGTATGTATATGTGTGTGTGTCTATATATATGCCAAGTTCTCTTCCTGGTGCCGCGGATGAAAGCAACATTTTTCAGGATACCTTGCTACCAACAGGCTGCATTGTGGGATCGGTAGTCTTTTGACCTGCACTACCGTCAGCATATTGCAAGGTAACGTGGCCCAGGTGCGCGCCTCACCATCACGGAAGGAGGCGCTTACTTAAACTCATTGCTGTAAAGAGACTTGAGTCAAGAAGGAGGCATCTGATGAAGGCAGTCGCCGAAACGCGTAATGCCCCATTCTCTGAATAAAGTCCTATTAAAACCCCGCTGTGTCCCTTGAAATCTGCTCGGAACGGAGGAGAGTTGCGGTTTATATTTTTGCATGTTTCCAGTGACATGCACAAGGGACCCTTTCTTTATGAGGTCACGACATTTGCTGGACAGGAGTGTTGTAGCCGAGGTATCGGATTGCCGTGACCCGCCACCTTACCTTTGAATGTGGAGTTGCTGCCAGCATTAGCGGGTCCATGACGGCATGGATTGATGCGGTCACTGAACAGGCATCTTCAGTTTCTCTACACCAGAGGGAACGGTGTGCTGAAAGCAGGGGATAAAGTGACTTTTAAAGTAAAAGCTTGCCAAGTTCTCTTCCTGGTGCCGCGGATGAAAGCAACATTTTTCAGGATACCTTGCTACCAACAGGCTGCATTGTGGGATCGGTAGTCTTTTGACCTGCACTACCGTCAGCATATTGCAAGGTAACGTGGCCCAGGTGCGCGCCTCACCATCACGGAAGGAGGCGCTTACTTAAACTCATTGCTGTAAAGAGACTTGAGTCAAGAAGGAGGCATCTGATGAAGGCAGTCGCCGAAACGCGTAATGCCCCATTCTCTGAATAAAGTCCTATTAAAACCCCGCTGTGTCCCTTGAAATCTGCTCGGAACGGAGGAGAGTTGCGGTTTATATTTTTGCATGTTTCCAGTGACATGCACAAGGGACCCTTTCTTTATGAGGTCACGACATTTGCTGGACAGGAGTGTTGTAGCCGAGGTATCGGATTGCCGTGACCCGCCACCTTACCTTTGAATGTGGAGTTGCTGCCAGCATTAGCGGGTCCATGACGGCATGGATTGATGCGGTCACTGAACAGGCATCTTCAGTTTCTCTACACCAGAGGGAACGGTGTGCTGAAAGCAGGGGATAAAGTGACTTTTAAAGTAAAAGCTTGCCAAGTTCTCTTCCTGGTGCCGCGGATGAAAGCAACATTTTTCAGGATACCTTGCTACCAACAGGCTGCATTGTGGGATCGGTAGTCTTTTGACCTGCACTACCGTCAGCATATTGCAAGGTAACGTGGCCCAGGTGCGCGCCTCACCATCACGGAAGGAGGCGCTTACTTAAACTCATTGCTGTAAAGAGACTTGAGTCAAGAAGGAGGCATCTGATGAAGGCAGTCGCCGAAACGCGTAATGCCCCATTCTCTGAATAAAGTCCTATTAAAACCCCGCTGTGTCCCTTGAAATCTGCTCGGAACGGAGGAGAGTTGCGGTTTATATTTTTGCATGTTTCCAGTGACATGCACAAGGGACCCTTTCTTTATGAGGTCACGACATTTGCTGGACAGGAGTGTTGTAGCCGAGGTATCGGATTGCCGTGACCCGCCACCTTACCTTTGAATGTGGAGTTGCTGCCAGCATTAGCGGGTCCATGACGGCATGGATTGATGCGGTCACTGAACAGGCATCTTCAGTTTCTCTACACCAGAGGGAACGGTGTGCTGAAAGCAGGGGATAAAGTGACTTTTAAAGTAAAAGCTTGCCAAGTTCTCTTCCTGGTGCCGCGGATGAAAGCAACATTTTTCAGGATACCTTGCTACCAACAGGCTGCATTGTGGGATCGGTAGTCTTTTGACCTGCACTACCGTCAGCATATTGCAAGGTAACGTGGCCCAGGTGCGCGCCTCACCATCACGGAAGGAGGCGCTTACTTAAACTCATTGCTGTAAAGAGACTTGAGTCAAGAAGGAGGCATCTGATGAAGGCAGTCGCCGAAACGCGTAATGCCCCATTCTCTGAATAAAGTCCTATTAAAACCCCGCTGTGTCCCTTGAAATCTGCTCGGAACGGAGGAGAGTTGCGGTTTATATTTTTGCATGTTTCCAGTGACATGCACAAGGGACCCTTTCTTTATGAGGTCACGACATTTGCTGGACAGGAGTGTTGTAGCCGAGGTATCGGATTGCCGTGACCCGCCACCTTACCTTTGAATGTGGAGTTGCTGCCAGCATTAGCGGGTCCATGACGGCATGGATTGATGCGGTCACTGAACAGGCATCTTCAGTTTCTCTACACCAGAGGGAACGGTGTGCTGAAAGCAGGGGATAAAGTGACTTTTAAAGTAAAAGCTTGCCAAGTTCTCTTCCTGGTGCCGCGGATGAAAGCAACATTTTTCAGGATACCTTGCTACCAACAGGCTGCATTGTGGGATCGGTAGTCTTTTGACCTGCACTACCGTCAGCATATTGCAAGGTAACGTGGCCCAGGTGCGCGCCTCACCATCACGGAAGGAGGCGCTTACTTAAACTCATTGCTGTAAAGAGACTTGAGTCAAGAAGGAGGCATCTGATGAAGGCAGTCGCCGAAACGCGTAATGCCCCATTCTCTGAATAAAGTCCTATTAAAACCCCGCTGTGTCCCTTGAAATCTGCTCGGAACGGAGGAGAGTTGCGGTTTATATTTTTGCATGTTTCCAGTGACATGCACAAGGGACCCTTTCTTTATGAGGTCACGACATTTGCTGGACAGGAGTGTTGTAGCCGAGGTATCGGATTGCCGTGACCCGCCACCTTACCTTTGAATGTGGAGTTGCTGCCAGCATTAGCGGGTCCATGACGGCATGGATTGATGCGGTCACTGAACAGGCATCTTCAGTTTCTCTACACCAGAGGGAACGGTGTGCTGAAAGCAGGGGATAAAGTGACTTTTAAAGTAAAAGCTTGCCAAGTTCTCTTCCTGGTGCCGCGGATGAAAGCAACATTTTTCAGGATACCTTGCTACCAACAGGCTGCATTGTGGGATCGGTAGTCTTTTGACCTGCACTACCGTCAGCATATTGCAAGGTAACGTGGCCCAGGTGCGCGCCTCACCATCACGGAAGGAGGCGCTTACTTAAACTCATTGCTGTAAAGAGACTTGAGTCAAGAAGGAGGCATCTGATGAAGGCAGTCGCCGAAACGCGTAATGCCCCATTCTCTGAATAAAGTCCTATTAAAACCCCGCTGTGTCCCTTGAAATCTGCTCGGAACGGAGGAGAGTTGCGGTTTATATTTTTGCATGTTTCCAGTGACATGCACAAGGGACCCTTTCTTTATGAGGTCACGACATTTGCTGGACAGGAGTGTTGTAGCCGAGGTATCGGATTGCCGTGACCCGCCACCTTACCTTTGAATGTGGAGTTGCTGCCAGCATTAGCGGGTCCATGACGGCATGGATTGATGCGGTCACTGAACAGGCATCTTCAGTTTCTCTACACCAGAGGGAACGGTGTGCTGAAAGCAGGGGATAAAGTGACTTTTAAAGTAAAAGCTTGCCAAGTTCTCTTCCTGGTGCCGCGGATGAAAGCAACATTTTTCAGGATACCTTGCTACCAACAGGCTGCATTGTGGGATCGGTAGTCTTTTGACCTGCACTACCGTCAGCATATTGCAAGGTAACGTGGCCCAGGTGCGCGCCTCACCATCACGGAAGGAGGCGCTTACTTAAACTCATTGCTGTAAAGAGACTTGAGTCAAGAAGGAGGCATCTGATGAAGGCAGTCGCCGAAACGCGTAATGCCCCATTCTCTGAATAAAGTCCTATTAAAACCCCGCTGTGTCCCTTGAAATCTGCTCGGAACGGAGGAGAGTTGCGGTTTATATTTTTGCATGTTTCCAGTGACATGCACAAGGGACCCTTTCTTTATGAGGTCACGACATTTGCTGGACAGGAGTGTTGTAGCCGAGGTATCGGATTGCCGTGACCCGCCACCTTACCTTTGAATGTGGAGTTGCTGCCAGCATTAGCATCCATTCAGACACTTATACACCCACTCATTCTTCAATACGCCTTTCCCTATATATATTAAACATATTTAAACTTTACAGAAACACACAGTCACTGGATGATGTCATCAGTGATGTCATTTGAGATGTCATCAGTGATGTCATCAGTGATGTCACTGACCATGTCATGAGTGATGTAATATGTGACGTCATCAGCAGTGCATTGCGGGCGCGAGTTATAGTTAGCTGAACTAACTATAACGGGGAATTTCACGGGTTTTGTACGAGTGCAATGTCCAACTAACTATAACTGTCCCTAAAACCTATGGTTTTTTCAGTGAATTTCAAAGGTTTTTTAAATGCTAATTTCTAACTATAACGTGTCTGAAACCTATGGTTTTTTCAGTGAATTTCAAAGGTTTTTAAAATGCTAATTTGTAACTATAACGTGCCTGAAACCTACGGTTTTTTCAGTGAATTTCAAAGGTTTTTTAAATGACAATTTTTAAATGTATTAATTTTTATATTAATTTTTTTCATATTGATTTACTACATTTTTAGAAACAATTTCTTTTACATATTTTATTTTTTAAATTACATTGTAATTACATTATACATTACATTACAAAAAATACTTTCTCAGAATGAATTACTTTAGTTTAAATACTTTGCACATAGGCAATAGACTTTTAAGTACAGTAGTTACAGTTGTTGCAATGGGCAACACATTTTCAAACACAATGCAACATTCAGCTCAATGTGAATTTCTAGTTAAATGCAATTAGTTACTTTATGGATTACTTTTCTAACCACAGGACTGGATCCTAGATTCAGTCCTGGTACATCTCCTGTAAACAGTTGAGTAAAAGCGTTTTGGTTACAGTCGTGATTTTTAAGGAGTATTATTGTATTTTAAAAGTTGACACTTAGAAACTTTTTCTCATAGAATCACCAATGTTATCCTATGGAAGGAAATTCACTTAGCAGGTAAAAACTGTTATCGTTACTTTTTCTTACTCAGTGTTGGATCCTGGATCCAGCACTGGTGCATCTCCTGTAAACAGTTGAAAGAATGCGTTTAAGTCATACAGGCGATTTTTAAGGAATATTTGTAGTTTGTGAAAATCGACACTTTGAAACTTTTCTGCTGAAAACCAGACAATGGATTCCTATGGAAGAAAATATAAGTTACTGGTAAGTACGGTTAAAATTACTTTTCAGGACCAGTACTGGGCTGAAAGATACAGCACTGAGGTCTCTCCTTATAACAGGTGAGTAAATCGGAATTCGTATTTCGGCTGATTTTAGAGGAATATTTGTATGTTTCAAAAATCAACACTTAGAAACTTTTTCAGCAAAAAGCAGGCAATGATATCCTATGGAAGGAAATTCAAGTTACTGGTAAGTACGGTTAAAATTACTTTTGAGGATCAGTACTGGGCTGAAAGATGCAGCACTGAGGTCTCTCCTGATAACAGATGAGTAAATCAGAATTCGTATTTCGGCTGATTTTAGATGAATATTTTAAAGTTCCAAAACTCCACACTTAGAAGAATTTCCAAGTGAAACCAGTCAATGTTAGCCTATGAAGGAAATTCAAGTTACCGGTAAGTACGGTTAAAATTACTTTTCAGGATCAGTACTGGGCTGAAAGATGCAGCACTGAGGTCTCTCCTGATAACAGGTGAGTAAATCAGAATTCGTATTTCGGCTGATTTTAGAGGAATATTTGTATGTTTCAAAAATCAACACTTAGAAGAATTTCCAAGTGAAACCAGTCAATGTTAGCCTATGAAGGAAATTCAAGTTACCGGTAAGTACGGTTAAAATTACTTTTCAGGACCAGTACTGGGCTGAAAGATGCAGCACTGAGGTCTCTCCTGATAGCAGGTGAGTAAATCGGAATTCGTATTTCGGCTGATTTTAGAGGAATATTTTAAAGTTCCAAAACTCCACACTTAGAAGAATTTCCAAGTGAAACCAGTCAATGTTAGCCTATGAAGGAAATTCAAGTTACCGGTAAGTACGGTTAAAATTACTTTTGAGGATCAGTACTGGGCTGAAAGATGCAGCACTGAGGTCTCTCCTGATAACAGGTGAGTAAATCGGAATTCGTATTTCGGCTGATTTTAGAGGAATATTTTAAAGTTCCAAAACTCCACACTTAGAAGAATTTCCAAGTGAAACCAGTCAATGTTAGCCTATGTAAGGAAATTCAAGTTACTGGTAAGTACGGTTAAAATTACTTTTCAGGACCAGTACTGGGCTGAAAGATGCAGCACTGAGGTCTCTCCTGATAACAGGTGAGTAAATCTGAATTCGGATTTCGGCTGATTTTAGAGGAATATTTGTATGTTTCAAAAATCAACACATAAACTTTTTCAGCAAAAAGCAGGCAATGATATCCTATGGAAGGAAATTCAAGTTACTGGTAAGTACGGTTAAAATTACTTTTGAGGATCAGTACTGGGCTGAAAGATGCAGCACTGAGGTCTCTCCTGATAACAGGTGAGTAAATCAGAATTCGTATTTCGGCTGATTTTAGAGGATTATTTTAAAGTTCCAAAACTCCACACTTAGAAGAATTTCCAAGTGAAACCAGTCAATGTTAGCCTATGAAGGAAATTCAAGTTACCGGTAAGTATGGTTAAAATTACTTTTGAGGATCAGTACTGGGCTGAAAGATGCAGCACTGAGGTCTCTCCTGATAACAGGTGAGTAAATCGGAATTCGGATTTCGGCTGATTTTAGAGGAATATTTGCACAATGGTGAAGGGAGGGGCGGGGCCTGAGGTGACATCTGTGCAAACGCGCCCCGTGGTGCGTTTTAAGTTGGGGGATTAAGTCCCCTTGAATCATGAGGGTCCCTACGGGCCAACTAGCCCACCAGGAACCTCCAGTATGCGCCAGGGGCTGCGTTGCAGAGACATGTACAGAGGCCACACCCCTTTTACACCTCTCTGCAACGCAGCTCTGTGGCGCTTTCTGGACGTACCTGTTGGGCTAGTTGGCCCCCAGGGACCCTCAGGATTGAAGAGGATTTAATTCCCCATCTTAAAACGCGCCACGGGGCCTGTTTGCACACATGTCACCTGAAGCCCCGCCCTCCCTTCACCACTGTGCAAACGCGCCCGTGGCGCGTTTTAAGTCGGGGGATTAACTCCCTTGAATCCTGAGGGTCCCTGGGGTGCAACTAGCCCACCATATACCTCCAAAGCGCCATAGAGCTGCGTTGCAGAGAGGTGTAAAGGGGCATGGCCTCTGTACACCTCTCTGCAAGGCAGCTCCCTGGCGCATACTGGAGGTTCCTGGTGGGCTAGTTGGCCCCAGGGACCCCCAGTATTCAAGGGGAATTCGTCTCCTCTGCAAACGCGCCAGGGGCGCGTTTGCAGAGTGGTGAAGGAAGGGGCGGGGCCTGCGGGCCCGATCGTTTTTTTTTCCCCTGTGTGGCCCCCTTCCTTTTTCCTATTTTTAGGCCCCGGGGACCCCATCCCCGGGGCCTGAGCATTTTTTTTTAAACGGGAAGGGGGCCGCGTGGCCCCCTTCCCTGGGCCTGTATTGGCCCCGGGGACCCCATCCCCGGGGCATGGCCTGTTTTTTTTTATTTGGAGGGGGCTGCGTGGCCCCCTCCTCAGGCCATTTAAGGCCCCGGGGACCCCATCCCCGGCGCCGGCCTTGCACTTTTTTTAAATTATTTTCTTTTTTTACTTTGGGGAGGGGGCTGCGTGGCCCCCCTCCGTGTCACTTATGGCCCCGGGGACCCCATCCCCGGGGCCTGGCCTCTCGTTGGGGACTGTGGGGGTCCCCAAACCCCCACAGTCCCGCCGGCTCCCCGTGTCCTACGGGAGCCGGCATTGCTGTTACACATGGGGAGCAGCTAACATGCTGCTCCCCATGTGGAAAGCAATCTGCTTGGATATTGGAAGAGAGAGCAGGTTTCCTGCTCTCTTCCAATATCCAAAGCAGTTTGCAATGACAGGACGGGAGCCGCGAGGCTCCCGTCCTGTCATTACAACAGCAGTGTCCCGGGGTAGGCACCCCGGGACACTGCAGGAGCCGGCCCTGGGGGTGGTGGTCCCCAGGGCCATCAAGGGCTCCAGGAGGGGGCCGCGCGGCCCCCTCCCATTCAGTGCACAGCCCCGGGGAGGTGGTGGTCCCCGGGCTCTGGGGGTCCAAAACGGACCCCCATTGTAATTTTCTTAGTGCCCCGGGGAGGTGGTGGTCCCGGGCGTGTGGGGGCTGGAGCCCCCACACAGGTTTTTAATTAAAAAAGAAGCCCCGGGAGGTGGTGATCCTCGGGGCTGCGGGAGGGCTCAGAGCCCTCCCGCACCATTCTACATAAAGCCCCGGGGGTGGTGGTCCCCGGGGCTTGGGGGCCCTTAGAGGCCCCCACACATAAAATTAACCCCCCAGCATGCCCCCGGGACTTGGCCCACCCGGGGCCAGTACTATCGAAGCGCGGAGACCGCGCTCGATTTTTTTTTCGGCAGGGTTCGCGCTCCCTGAGCGCATCCTGCCGATTTAAAAAAAAAAAAAAATATTTTTTGCCCAGGGGTCCTTGTGGGACCCCTGAGCAGACCTAGGGGTCAGGGTGTTTCTACCCTGCCCCCTTTGTGCGCTTTGCGCACTTGTTTCTGTCCCTCGGTTCTACCGAGGGACAAAATAGCTGCCAACACTTCCTGATTTGGAGTGTTGACAGCCAATTAACATAAAGCTCGTGCTCGGGAGGATCCGCGGCCCTAGATATATCTATCTTTTTTACTTTTCATTTTCTCAGCAACTACTGAACGGATTTACACCATTTAACAAAAGGGTTCTTTCTGAACCAAGAACTACCTCTTTGCCAAATTTGGTGTAATTCCGTTCAGCAGTTCGGGATGTAACCGTGTCTAAAGTTTCCTATGGAAAATTGCATGGGGAAAACGCGTTTTGGGACCCCCTTTTTCTCGGCCCCCGCTTGACGAATCCCCCGAGACTTTCAGGGTAGGAGCGGACCGGAGCGGGCCACAAAGTTTGAAAATTTTGCGAAGATACGTCAACCGGCAAGAGAGTTATTTCAAATAGAATGTCGCGGATTTCCTATGGATAATAGGTTGTAACTATAACTATCTACTGGCGACCGCCAGTAGATAATATATATATATATATATATATATATATATATATATATATATATATATATATATATATATATATATATATATATATATATATATATATATAATAAACAGTATGGGTACCAGGATTTCTGCCCGGCGCAAAGTATCTCAGATACAGGTCCCCACCAGTATTTTTTATAATCATATAACACAAAACAATACTGAGATATTCCCACAATGTTTCAATAAAAACCAAATCTTCTTGTTCTGTTTCTTTTGTTGTCTTTATTTCTTAAGCAGTCAGAAAAAGCCACAAGCCAACACATGTTTCGCGCTCCACTGCGCTTCTTCAGGGCTGTTAGAAACATAGAATAATGCAATTAAAATCTAAACCATATATACAGTGATTACCAATATAATTAGTCTATTTAACAACACACATGTGGAATTTATCCACACATTACTACCATAACATTCTCTAGTATACATCTTTAGTGAGGCCACAGAGAGTACATTGTTTTCATGTTCTCACAAAATTAACCTGCCCCACAAACTTTTGGTCCACCCATCAACATCTCCTGAATTCAGTCAAGAACAACTCTATCTGATGATTTGTCCCTTTCCAAATAACAGTTCCATTTACCTCCAGTTCAAATCCTACTAACCATATATTTTCCTATTTATTATTTACCTTATAATTTCTCTTAATTTTTCTTAAATCTTGTTATTCTTGTGTTATTCTTCACTTTAGACCATATGTTCCCTTCAATGATAATTTCTTCTACAAGAAACCGGTACAAAAACCCTTTATTTCTTCAGAGCATATTAGTAGTGAGTAAATTTATATTAGTTGGTCTGTCTTATTGATTCTCACCTCTAAAATCTTTATATGACATATGATATATCCTCTTCATTATCCATTCTAATTTCTGTTCTTCTAAGAAGTATTATATATGATTCCCCTTGATAAGGTCTGCAGGAATAAACACACTTACTGTTAAAATCAATTGTATTATACCCAGACAAAAGTATATTAACATTTCTCCCAACAAAACCACTCTATTTCAATGCCAAAAGGTGCCTCTACATTAATCACAGCACCCTTTCCTCAACCCACATTATCCACTTTCCCCAGGGAAGTTAAGTCCTATAACGGGTTGCTGCTGCTTACCGCAAAGCCGGCTGGAAGCCTCCTGGTCTGTCTCTCTCTGTTTTTCAACGCGTACTGAGCTACAGAATACTCTCTCCTTAAATACAACTGCTGCGGTGATGCTTATCACCTGGTGTGGCGCGAGCCATACCAATTAAGTCCCGATCTGGGGAAGATACCTTTAAATTGTCCGGAATTCTTGTCCTGTGCTATCGCTCCCTGTTGGCCCACAATGGCGTGCCACTGGGTATGTGGTGTCTTTATTTTTGATTGCTTGTATATGCTGGAGTACCCTTTTGTGACCCTGTAAAATAGTGCTACCGACATATTTTAATTTACATGGGCACTCCAGCACATACAGCACATAGTCAGTTTTGCAGTTAAGCACTTTATCTATCCTCCTCTCAATATCTCCAAAAGGAGCCTTATAGCTCGTCATATTGACCCCGTGTTGGCATGCTTTACAGGTTTTGCATTTGTAAAAGCCAAATCTTTGAGACAACCATGTATTTTTGTTCACGGGGCCAAATGGATCATTTTTTACTAAGGCATCCTTCATGGATCTGCCCCTGCAATAAGTTATGGCAGGCCTTTTCGGGGCTGTGGGGCCAATTATTGGGTCCTGTTTAATTAAGTACCAATTTTTCTTTATGATTTTTCTTACAGCAACCTCCTGCTGATTGTATTTTAAAATGAACCTAAAACTGCTGGTTTCTTTGATTTCTTTTGTCTTTGATTTAGTTTTAAGAAGCATTGCCCTCGATTATTGATTACTTTTTTTAAGAGCTGCCTCTAGACATTTTTGACTGTAGCCCCTCTCTCTAAATCTTTTGATGCACTCATTTTGAGCTAACTGGAGGTCCCTATCATTGCTGCAGATACGTTTAAGCCTCAGTAGCTCACCGTAGGGTATACTTTTTACCAGGTGTCCTGGATGGGCACTACTGGCATGTAATACGGCGTTGCCAGCTGTTGGCTTCCTGTGGAGTCTTGTTTCAATTTTATTATGTTTAACATAAACTTCCATGTCTAAAAAAGTCACCATATTATTACTGATACAGGCAGTAAAATTAAAATTTAGTTGATTCTTATTGATTCTTGCTATGAAACTTTCAGCTTGTTCCTGGGTGCCCTGCCACACCAGGAAGAGATCATCTATAAATCTCCACCACTCCCTTACATGTTGAACCATGGAATCTCTGTGTTCGACCATGAGGACCAGCTCCTCCCACCAGCCCATGTGAAGACATGCATAGCTGGGGAGAAGCTGGCCCTCATGGCAACACCTCTGGCTTGTTGGTAATAGGCATTCTGGAACATGAAAATATTATTAGTCAAACAACACTCCACCATATTTAATAGCATATTGGTATGATCTGCGTATTCAGGCCCTCTGCGTGTTAAATAATATTGAGTTGCTCTTAGGCCATCTTTGTGCCTGATCGAAGTGTAGAGAGAGGTCACATCAAGAGTGATAAGCAAGTAATCATTATTCCACTTAAAATTCAGCATTTTTTGTAAAAAGTCACCAGTGTCTCTAATATATGATGCCAAGTTTTGTACATATTCCTGAAGAAAATAGTCAATGTAGATTGATGTTTTTTCAAAGATGCTGTTTCTCGCCGAAATGATTGGTCTACCAGGTGGGTTTTTGGCATCCTTGTGAATTTTGGGGATGAAGTATAAAATGGGTGTTGTAGGATTATCATTTCTTAAATATTTGTATTCCTCCATTGAAATTAATCCCGTATTTCTCCAGGCAGCTAGTTTGATGTTGTACATTCCATACATTGTGGTTAATGCTTGTTTGTTGCTGCGACCATAGCAGGTATTATCGTTAAGTTGGTTCATTGCTTCTTTAACATATTGATCTTTTTCCATAGCACCACGTTACCACCTTTATCGGCACTTCTGATGACTATCTCATTGTTGTTAGTCAGTTTTGTCATTAATTCATGATATTGAATCTCCTTTATATCTTTCTTGGTTTTAATATTGTGTTTCAATTTATTAATGCCTTGGAGTTTGTGATTAAGATTTTTAAATCACTAATAACTTGCTCTTGAAAGGCATCTATTGAGTCTTTAGGCATCATCGGATAAAAGGTAGATGGTGGTTTAAATGGTGTGAGGCCTGCTCGATACGTGGGAATAGGTGACTTGATTTTTTCCTGGTAAGTATTATCATTGCCATCCTCGTCCAGTAATCCCTGTAGTACTTCCACCAATTGCCTCTCTGTATCATTTTCACTTGTATGTATCATGGCATCACATTGGGTTAGGTCACTTATGCCGCCAATGTCCTTATTAACTGAATCATATTGGATTTTCTTTTTGTGTTGGAAATATTTCTGCAGTTTTAAATTTCTCACACCTTTGTATATATCAACTCGGGTTGCCGCATAATTAAAGGTACTCTCAGGACAATAGGAAAGCCCAAGGGCCAGTAGTTGTTCTTCCGCTTAGTTTAATATTGTGTCCGTCAAATTAATCACTATTTTGGATTCACATTCTGGCTCAGGGACATTCTGCGTTACTTCCTCCACTGTTGGTATTGTTGGCGTTTTGGCTGCCTTCTCTTGTTTTCGTTTTTTTGCCTTGCGCCTTTCCCTGCGCTTTCTGCTCCTACTGATTCTTGGTTGCCTGGCTGGTTGCTCTGCTGTTTTCTCGGGCGTAGGGACTGGAGACGTTCTTTGCATAAAAAATCAACCTCCTCTGTTAGGGAAAATCGACGGGTTGATTGCTGCCTTATTTTGCGGCGTACATCCACCTCTGATTCACTGTCAACTGTTGAACTCGCATCAGATGCTGAGGTTAGTTCAGGTTGTAGATTATTGACTGTTACTTCAGTGGAGTTATGTTGCCGCGAGCCTGCTTTATCTGCTTTCATGTTGTCAAATTTCCTAGCGAACGTGAATATGCGGCCACATTCATAATCACACCTGTCGCGGTGAAACTTGTAAGCTTTCCGTTCCCTTATCGTGTCTTCCTCTTTTTTTAATCTTTTTTTCATTTCATTTCTGATTTTTTCAAGTTCATCAGTTTGCCCCATTTCATCTAATTCCTTGTTTATTTTTTCAATCTCCACAGATAAACGAGCACAGTCTTTTTCAGCATACTTTACTAAGATACACAGTAATCTCCTTGACGAATCTAAATTAGTCTCAGCCCATTCTTTCATCATGTCACGATCAGGAGCTTCGTAACTAGGGGCTAATAAGATTCTTAATCCTCGTGGTACGCGTTCAACATCTATATAACGCTGTAGGGATTTTGCTTCCCACCACTTTTTCTGTTCAGTACGCATCGCCTTCTCTAGTTGTTTACTCTTTTCCTTCATGCTGGTATTTTTTGGCTCACTTAGTGGATTATGGGAGTTTGAGTCTTTTCTGTGTTCGGCTTCATCGCTGAACATTGCCACTGCCGCTTGCTCTCTTTCTGCAGCGCCGTCGGCAGCCATTGTTTGTTGTTGGGAGTCTTACTGAAATAATATTCAATGCGTCAAGTCAGGGAATGCTCCAGCACGCTGGAACCGAGCAAGTGTCCACTATATTCCCGTCGGTTGACCTGAAGAAAAACTCTAAACCCAAGTTGGAGCAATGGTTGTTGCGGCACGTCACAAACCCCTCACTCCCGGCTAAGCCCCCAGCGCGTCCTCCGACCCGCCTTAGCTTACCTTCAAAGTGGAGGTATCATGCCATCCGATTCCGTTGATTTTTGGCTCCGTTGGGGGGCTGGTTTGCCAACAATCCTCCCGGATTCCTACAAAACTCGCTTCCGAGCAGTTACTCCGTTTTGGCAGTTAAGCCCTGTTGCTCAGAGGGGTCCGCGTTCGAAACTGGAGGAGATAGCCAGTTTCCAAATATTCACCAAACTCCTTCTCCACGTGTCAGTTTCACCGGGCACAAAGAAAGAGCGCGGACCTCATCAGTCTTCAATTTGCAATGTTTATTTGTGCTCCCCAAACAATGCTGCTGCCATGACGCGTTTCGTCCCTCTAGGGGACTTGATCACATGACGCGCTGGTAGTTTAGGCAGTTATTTAAATACTGTTTGCAATTTTATCACATGACAACCTTCTTAAAGTGCACAGTGCTCATAAATAAATAAAGTTTAACGTATCCAAACTATCAAAATTGACAATATAGCTCCTTCATAAATGCTGTTTACACCGATTTGTTTCTTGAATACATATATATATATATATATATATATAAATATATAAATACATATAAAATTCAATAAATATATAAATACATAAATATTACATTGAAAATCGGTTTTAAAACATATTTTAGTCATGACTCAAATGTTTATTGGAGGTTGGTACTGGTTATTGGTACCCTCTTCCCCCTCATGTATATGATATATATTGTCGTTGTCTATGATTGGTTTCTAAAAATAAATAAAACGTGTTTACACCCCTATCGTGATGTCTGCCTTAAACTATCTATTATAAAGTGAGAGAGAATAAAAAGGTGAATAATAAAAATTTAAAACCTGAAATGTACTAAAAATTCTATTTAAGCGGTCTGGACAAAATGTTGACTTAAAATGTTAAAGGGAAAACTGGTTGATTTGATCTATAGTTACTTTGAAGTTGTTTACTGGTATACTATATTAGACACATCATGTAAAAAGAGAGAGAGGACCCGAGTATCTATGTGTGATTCATTTACTCAACAGGTGTTCAAAAATGGTTGCTGTATTATATATACACGCCACATCCGATTCTCCACACAATGAACCGGACACCGACACGGGGAGGTTTCTGGAAATAAGGTGTTTATTCCACAAGTACGCTGTGACGCGTTTCGGCATTCACTGCCTTGATCACACAGTGATCACTTCCTGTTTAGCGCGCATTTAAATTAAAAGCCAGCAGAGTAACCCGATCACATGATCGGAACCTTTTCCATAGAGCATGAAAACAGACTTTGTTATCGGCACATCTCACAAGTTTCAGTCACTTTTTGTAAATTTCAATATTTGCGTTAGTGTGCTTGATATTTGTAGGCAAGGTCTCATAATTAATTCTATACACTGGGGTTAATTACAAATCCATAAAAGCAGTTAGCAGTTAAAATATACAATATTTAACTATTTACAATGTCGGATTCCAGTAAAGTGCAAGTGCAAGAATTCATTAATAAATCCTCATTAATTCATGAGTTCCTTTCACAATTCTATGCACTTCTTCAAAAGTCCATTAACAGGCAAGTGCCCGTAAATACATGTTAAAACCTCACACTGGGGGCACTTATCCTATTGTATTCTGTGCATCAATCTCAGGACAACTAATCTTGCAAAAAACAAAGCATTGTCATTTGAAAGTCATGAATCATCATGCAATGTAATATTCAATAAAAGCATCAAAACCCAACATGTAACTGCTTCATACTGCAATATAATAAAGGACAAGGTTATGTTTATGACAGTTTCAATTATCAAACCCTCATACCCAGAAGAGTTATATATATATATATATTATCTACTGGCGGTCGCCAGTAGATAGTTATAGTTACAACCTATTATCCATAGGAAATCCGCGACATTCTATTTGCAATAACGTTGGCGCCGGTTGACGAATCTTCGCAAAGCTTCCAACTTGTTGGGGCGCTCCGGTCCGCTCCTACCCTGAAAGTCTCGGGGTGATACGTCAAGCGGGGGCCGAGAAAAAGGGGGTCCCAAAACGCGTTTTCCCCATTCATTTTTCCATAGGAACCTTTAGTTGCAGCTACAGCCCGAACTGCTGAACGGAATTACCCCAAATTTGGCAAAGAGGTAGCCCTTGGTTCAGACTGGTGCCTTTTGCTAAAATGGTGTAAATCCGTTCAGTAGTTCCTGAGAAATTCACAATTAAAATCACATATATATCTATGGGCGCGTCGGATCCGCGTACCCTCCCGATCACGAGCTGCATGCTAATTGGCTGTCAACACTCCAAATCAAGAAGTGTTGGCAGCCATTTTGTCCCTCGGTAGAACCGAGGGACAGAAACAAGTGCGCAAAGCGCAAAAGGGGGCAGGGTAGAAACACCCTGACCCCTAGGTCTGCTCAGGGGTCCCACAAGGACCCCTGGGCAGAAAAAGATTATTATTTTTTAAATCGGCGGGATGCGCTTAGGGTGCGCGTATCCCGCCGAGAAAAAAAAGAAACAAGTGCGCAAAACGCACAAAGGGGGCAGGGTAGAAACACCCTAACCCCCTAGGCCTGCTCAGGGGTCCCACAAGGACCCCCTGGGCAAAAAAAAGCATTTTTAAAAAAAATCGGCAGGATGCGCTCAGGGTGCGCGAATCCTGCCGAAAAAAATCGAAGCGCGGTCTCCGCGCTTTGATGTTAATTGGCCCCTGGGTGGCCCAAGTCCCGGGGGCATGGTGGGGGGGGATAATTTAATGTGTGGGGGCCTCAAAGGCCCCCAAGCCCCGGGGACCGCCACCCCCGGGGCTTTTTAAAAAAATGGTGCGGGAGGGCTCTGAGCCCTCTTGCAGCCCCGGGGACCACCACCTCCCGGGGCTTTTTTAAAATTAATAATAAAACCAGTGTGGGGGGCTCCAGCCCCCACACGCCCGGGACCGCCACCTCCCGGGGCACTAAACATTTTAATATGGGGGTCCGTTACGGACCCCCAGAGCCCCGGGGACCACCACCTCCCCGGGGCTGTGTAAAGAATGGGAGGGGGCCGCGCGGCCCCCTCCTGGAGCCCTTGATGGCCCTGGGGACCACCACCCCCAGGGCCGGCTCCTGCAGTGTCCCGGGGTGCCTACCCCGGGACACTGTAGTTTGCTATGGCAGGACGGAGCCTCGCGGCTCCCGTCCTGCCATAGCAAACTGCTTTGGATATTGGAAGAGAGAGCAGGGAAACCTGCTCTTCTTCCAATATCCAAAGCGATTGCTTTTCCACATGGGGAGCAGCATGTCAGCTGCTCCCCATGTGGAATCAGCAATGCCGGCTCCCAAGGGACGTGGGGAGCCGGCGGGACTGTGGGGGGATTGGGGACCCCCCCACAGTCCCCAACGGAGAGGGCCAGCCCCGGGGGATGGGGTCCCCGGGGCAAGTAGTGGCCCGGGAGGGGGGCCACGCGGCCCCCCTCTCCAAAAAATGTAAAAAAAAAAATGGAAAGGCCGGCCCCGGGGGATGGGGTCCCCGGGGCCTTAAAATGGCCAGAGGAGGGGGCCACGCTGCCCCCCTCAAAATAATAAATATAGAGGCCATGCCCCGGGGATGGGGTCCCCGGGGCCAATACAGGCCCAGGGAAGGGGGCCACGCGGCCCCCTTCCCATTTTTTTTTTTTTGTAATATGTGAAAGGGGTAAGGCCCTGGGGGATGGGGTCCCCAGGGCCCAAAAAGAGAAAAAAGGAAGGGGGGCCACACAGCCCCCCTTCAGGGGACAAAAAAAAACAAAAAAAAACGATCGGGCCCGCAGGCCCCGCCCTGGCGCGTTTGCAGAGGGGGAACGAATTCCCCTTGAATACTGGGGGTCCCTGGGGGCCAACTAGCCCACCAGGAACCTCCAATATGCGCCAGGGGGCTGCGTTGCAGAGACGTGTAGAGAGGCCACACCCCTTTGTACACCTCTCTGCAACGCAGCTCTGTGGCGCTTTTTGGAGGTATATGGTGGGCTAGTTGGACTCCGGGGACCCTCAGGATTCAAGGGGACTTAATCCCCCAACTTAAAACGCGCCACGGGGCGCGTTTGCACAGTGGTGAAGGGAGGGGGCGGGGCTTCAGGTGACATGTGTGCAAACAGGCCCCGTGGCGCGTTTTAAGATGGGGAATTAAATCCCCTTCAATCCTGAGGGTCCCTGGGGGCCAACTAGCCCAACAGGTACATCCAGAAAGCGCCACAGAGCTGCGTTGCAGAGAGGTGTAAAAGGGGTGTGGCCTCTCTACACGTCTCTGCAACGCAGCCCCTGGCGCATATTGGAGGTTCCTGGTGGGCTAGTTGGCCCCTAGGGACCCTCAGGATTCAAGGGGACTTAATCCCCCAACTTAAAATGCGCAACGGGGCGCGTTTGCACAGATGTCACCTCAGGCCCCGCCCTCCCTTCACCATTGTGCAAATATTCCTCTAAAATCAGCCGAAATACGAATTCCGATTTACTCACCTGTTATCAGGAGAGACCTCAGTGCTGTATCTTTCAGCCCAGTACTGGTCCTGAAAAGTAATTCTAACCATACTTACCAGTAACTTGAATTTCCTTCCATAGGCTAACATTGACTGGTTTCACTTGGAAATTCTTCTAAGTGTGGAGTTTTGGAACTTTAAAATATTCCTCTAAAATCAGCCGAAATACGAATTCCGATTTACTCACCTGTTATCAGGAGAGACCTCAGTGCTGTATCTTTCAGCCCAGTACTGGTCCTGAAAAGTAATTTTAACCGTACTTACCAGTAACTTGAATTTCCTTCCATAGGCTAACATTGACTGGTTTCACTTGGAAATTCTTCAAAGTGTGGAGTTTTGGAACTTTAAAATATTCCTCTAAAATCAGCCGGAATACGAATTCCGATTTACTCACCTGTTATCAGGAGAGACCTCAGTGCTGCATCTTTCAGCCCAGTACTGGTCCTGAAAAGTAATTTTAACCGTACTTACCGGTAACTTGAATTTCCTTCCATAGGCTAACATTGACTGGTTTCACTTGGAAATTCTTCTAAGTGTGGAGTTTTGGAACTTTAAAATATTCCTCTAAAATCAGCCGAAATACGAATTCCGATTTACTCACCTGTTATCAGGAGAGACCTCAGTGCTGCATCTTTCAGCCCAGTACTGATCCTCAAAAGTAATTTTAACCGTACTTACCGGTAACTTGAATTTCCTTCATAGGCTAAGATTGACTGGTTTTCAGCAAAAAGTTTCAAAGTGTTGATTTTCACAAACTACAAATATTCCTTAAAAATCGCCTGTATGACTTAACCCCATTCTTTCAACTGTTTACAGGAGATGCACCAGTGCTGGATCCAGGATCCAACACTGAGTAAGAAAAAGTAACGATAACAGTTTTTACCTGCTAAGTGAATTTCCTTCCATAGGATAACATTGGTGATTCTATGAGAAAAAGTTTCTAAGTGTCAACTTTTAAAATACAATAATATTCCTTAAAAATCACGACTGTAACCAAAACGCTTTTACTCAACTGTTTACAGGAGATGTACCAGGACTGAATCTAGGATCCAGTCCTGTGGTTACAAAAGTAATCCATAAAGTAACTAATTGCATTTAACTAGAAATTCACATTGAGCTGAATGTTGCATTGTGTTTGAAAATGTGTTGCCCATTGCAACAACTGTAACTACTGTACTTAAAAGTCTATTGCCTATCTGCAAAGTATTTAAACTAAAGTAATTCATTCTGAGAAAGTATTTTTGTAATGTAATGTATAATGTAATTACAATGTAATTTAAAAAATAAAATATGTAAAAAAAAATTGTTTCTAAAAATGTAGTAAATCAGTATGAAAAAAATTAATATAACAATACATTTAAAAATTGTCATTTACAAAACCTTTGAAATTCACTGAAAAACCCTAGGTTTCAGGCACGTTATAGTTAGAAATTAGCATTTAAAAAACCTTTGAAATTCACTGAAAAAACCATAGGTTTCAGACACGTTATAGTTACAAATTAGCATTTAAAAAACCTTTGAAATTCACTGAAAAAACCATAGGTTTCAGACACGTTATAGTTACAAATTAGCATTTAAAAAACCTTTGAAATTCACTGAAAAAACCATAGGTTTCAGACACGTTATAGTTACAAATTAGCATTTAAAAAACCTTTGAAATTCACTGAAAAACCATAGGTTTTAGGGACAGTTATAGTTACTTGGACATTGCACTCGTACAAAACCCGTGAAATTCCCCGTTATAGTTATTTCAGCTAACTATAACTCGCGCCCTCGCAATGCACTGCTGATGACGTCACATATTACATCACTCATGACATGGTCAGTGACATCACTGATGACATCACTGATGACATCTCAAATGACATCACTGATGACATCATCCACGTGATAATCTGATGCACCTCCTCACACCCTAATATAACCTTTGATACACCCACTCTAAATTACAGACTGCCATTCGCAAAACCATAGACACTCCAACACCAATAACTACATACCCACTCACTGATTCTTAGGTCTACACACACACATCCACTCACTCACCCGTACAGTCACTCATACTTACGGTCACTCAGTACAGGACTATCATATGCACTCTTACTCCTATATAGACACTCAAACAACGCCACTCATCCATAGAGATACTCACACACCTAGTCAGTCATGCAAATAATTAAACACACTGCCATTTACTCACCTATACAGTTATACACACACCAGCTCACTTACTCATACAAATAGTAGCACATTGTTACGCTCTTATACAATCACTGATACAAGCACACAATCATCCATACAGCCACTATCACAATCACTCACTCTTGCTTATAGCTATTTATATACTCCAACACACATATATACTGCCTTTCACATATGTAGTTACTCACACATGTACCACTGGGACATACATTCACTCACTAACACACTCTTACACACACTTACCCACCCATACAGTCTATCACAGATGCACTCTTGAAACCATCCACCCAGTGAATCACCCACTCACACTTCTATGCACAGAGTTGCACACACCCCTCCCACACAAACACTCAGGCACCCATACAGATACTCAGACAAGCATTCAATAACTCATATAGACACTCATTTAGCTATTCACAAACACATGCAGCCACTTACACAGCAACAGACAGACGGATATAGACATTCACCCAGTTCAGTCACTAACCCATGCATTCAGTAAGATACGTTAAATCACTCACTTATAGAGTCAGTCACGCACCTACTAAATCATCCATACAGACACTTACACACCCACTCATTCTTCAATACGTCTTTTCCTATATATTTTAAAAATATTTAAACTTTACAGAAACACACAGTCACTGGATGATGTCATCAGTGATGTCATTTGAGATGTCATCAGTGATGTCATCAGTGATGTCACTGACCATGTCATGAGTGATGTAATATGTGACGTCATCAGCAGTGCATTGCGGGCGCGAGTTATAGTTAGCTGAACTAACTATAACGGGGGAATTTCACGGGTTTTGTACGAGTGCAATGTCCAAGTAACTATAACTGTCCCTAAAACCTATGGTTTTTTCAGTGAATTTCAAAGGTTTTTTAAATGCTAATTTGTAACTATAACGTGTCTGAAACCTATGGTTTTTTCAGTGAATATATATATATATATATATATATATATATATATATATATTCACTGAAAAAACCATAGGTTTTAGGGACAGTTATAGTTAGTTGGACATTGCACTCGTACAAAACCCGTGAAATTCCCCTGTTATAGTTAGTTCAGCTAACTATAACTCGCGCCCGCAATGCACTGCTGATGACGTCACATATTACATCACTCATGACATGGTCAGTGACATCACTGATGACATCACTGATGACATCTCAAATGACATCACTGATGACATCACTGATGACATCATCCAGTGACTGTGTGTTTCTGTAAAGTTTAAATATGTTTAATATATATAGGGAAAGGCGTATTGAAGAATGAGTGGGTGTATAAGTGTCTGAATGGATGATTTAGTACGTGAGTGACTGACTCTACAAGTGAGTGATTAAACGTATCTTACTGAATGCATGGGTTAGTGACTAAACTGTGTGAATGTCTGTATCCGTCTGTTTGTTGGTGTGTAAGTGGATGCATGGATTTGCGAATAGCTACATGAGTGTCTATATGGGTTATTGATTGGTTCTCTCAGTATCTGTATGGCTGCCTGAGTGTTTGTGTGGGTGGGGTGTGTGTGACTCTATACATAGATGTGTGAGTGGGTGATTCACTGGGTGCATGATTTCAAGAGTGCATCTGTGATGGACTGCTTGGGTGGGTGAGTGTGTGTATGGGTTTGTTAGTGAGTGAATGTATATCTCAGTGGTACATGTGCGAGTAACTACATATGTAAAAGGCAGTATATATGTGTGTTAGAGTATTTAAATGGCTATAAGTGAGAGTGTGTTATTGTGAGAGTGGCTGTATGGATGCGTGTGTGCTTGTATCAGTTATTGTATAAGAGCATAAAAATGTGCTAGTATTTGTATGAGTAAGTGAGCTGGTGTGTGTATAACTGTATAGGTGAGTAAATGGGTGTGTGATTAATTTTTTGCATGACTGACTAGGTGTGTGAGTACCTCTATGGATGAGTGGCGGTGTGTGAGTGTTTATATAGGTGTATGAGTGCATATGATAGTCCTGTACTGAGTGACTGTAAGTATGAGTGACTGTACAGGTGAGTGAGTGGATGTGTGTGTAGACCTAAGAATCAGTGAGTGGGTATGTAGTTTTTGGTGTTGGAGTGTCTATGGTTTTGAGAATGGCAGTCTGTAATTTAGAGTGGGTGTATCAAAAGTTATATTAGGGTGTGAGAAGATGCATGAAATTATCACATGGATGATGTCATCAGTGATGTCATTTGAGATGTCATCAGTGATGTCATCAGTGATGTCACTGACCATGTCATGAGTGATGTAATATGTGACGTCATCAGCAGTGCATTGCGGGCGCGAGTTATAGTTAGCTGAACTAACTATAACAGGGGAATTTCACGGGTTTTGTACGAGTGCAATGTCCAACTAACTATAACTGTCCCTAAAACCTATGGTTTTTTCAGTGAATTTCAAAGGTTTTTTAAATGCTAATTTCTAACTATAACGTGTCTGAAACCTATGGTTTTTTCAGTGAATTTCAAAGGTTTTTTAAATGCTAATTTCTAACTATAACGTGCCTGAAACCTATGGTTTTTTCAGTGAATTTCAAAGGTTTTTTAAATGCTAATTTCTAACTATAACGTGCCTGAAACCTATGGTTTTTTCAGTGAATTTCAAAGGTTTTTTAAATGCTAATTTCTAACTATAACGTGCCTGAAAACTATGATTTTTTAAGTGAATTTCAAAGGTTTTTTAAATGCTAGTTTCTAACTATGCCAACAGAGGTAGGACATGTGAAGAAAGAAGAAAAACGCACAGAAAGAAGCAAAAGATGTGCAGAAAGAACCAACAGAGGAGCAGAAAGAGGCCTTGTTGCAAAATCATCCTGTGCCCACAACTTTTTCAGACGGGTACTGGTGGTAACTGACTCTGACTAACCAGAGCCAGTGCGCGTTTGCACAGTGGTGAAGGGAGGGGGCCTGAGGTGACATATGTGCAAACGCGCCCCGTGGCGCGTTTTAAGTTGCGGGATTAAGTCCCCTTGAATCCTGAGGGTCCCTGGGGCCCAACTAGCCCCCAGGTACCTACAGTTAGGACCACAGAGCTGAGTTGCAGAGAGGCGTTCCGAGGCCACGCACCTTTTTCACCTCTCTGCAACGCACCTCTGTTGTGCTTACTGAAGGTACCTGGTGGGCTAGTTGGCCCCCAGGATTCAAAGGAATTAACTCCCCAACTTAAAACGCACCACAGGGCGTGTTTGCGCACATGTCACCTGAGGCCCCGCCCCTCCCTTCACCACTGTGCAAACGCGCCCCGTGGCGCGTTTTAAGTTGGGGGATTAGGTCACCTTGAATCCTGAGAGTCCCTGGGGCCCAACCAGCCCACCAGGTACTTCCAGTAAGCACCACAGGCCTACGTTGCAATGCCTGTAACAAATTGTGCAGTTGTGTTTAGGTAGTGAAGAGGGTCGTGCTGGGGGTAGTGTTTTAGGGTTTAGGGTAGTGCAGTGGTGTTTGTGTAGTGTAGGGGGTCATGCTGGGGGTAGATTTAGGGTTTAGGGTAGTGCAGTGGTGTTTGGGTAGTGTAGGGAGTAGTGCTGGGGGAGTGTTTTAGGGTTTAGGGTAGTACAGTGGTGTTTGGGTAGTGTAGGGGGTCGTGCTGGGGTTAGTGTTTTAGGGTTTTAGGGTTTAGGGTAGTGCAGTGGTGTTTGGGTAGTGTAGGGGATCCTGCTGGGGGTAGTGTTTTAGGGTTTAGGGTAGTGCAATGGTGTTTGGGTAGTGTAGGGGGTACTGCTGGGGGTAGTGTTTTAGGGTTTAGGGTAGTGCAGTGGTGTTTGGGTAGCGTAGGGGGTACTGCTGGGGGTAGTGTTTTATGGTTTAGGGTAGTGCAGTGGTGTTTGGGTAGTGTAGGGGTTCGTGCTGGGGGTAGTTTTTAGGGTTTAGGGTAGTGCAGTGGTGTTTGTGTAGTGTAGGAGGTCGTGTTTTAGGGTTTAGGGTAGTGCAGTGGTCTTTGGGTAGTGTAGGGAGTCGTGCGGGGGTATTGTGTTAGAGTTTAGGGTAGTGCAGTGGTCTTTGGGTAGTGTAGGGGGTTGTGCGGGGGGTAGTGTTTTAGGGATTAGGGTAGTGCATTGGTATTTGGGTAGTGTAGGGGGTCACGCGGGGGTAGTGTTTTAGGGTTTAGGGCAGTGCAGTGGTGTTTAGGTAGTGTAGGGGGTCGTGCTGGGGGGAGTGTTTTAGGGTTTAGGGCAGTGCAGTGGTGTTCGGGTAGTGTAGGGGGTCGTGCTGGGGGAGTGTTTTAGGGTTTAGGGCAGTGCAGTCGTGTTCGGGTAGTGTAGGGGGTCGTGCTGGGGGAGTATTTTAGGGTTTAGGGTAGTGCAGTGGTGTTCGTGTAGTGTAGGGGGTCATGCTGGGGGTAGTGTTCTAGGGTTTAGGGCAGTGCAGTGGTGTTCGGGCAGTGTAGGGGGTCGTGCTGGGGGTGGTGTTTCAGGGTTTAGGGCAGTGCAGTGATGTTCGGGCAGTGTAGGGGGTCGTGCAGGGGGTGGTGTTTCAGGGTTTAGGGCAGTGCAGTGGTGTTCGGGCAGTGTAGGGGGTCGTGCAGGGGTGGTGTTTCAGGGTTTAGGGCAGTGGTGTTCGGGCAGTGTAGGGGGTCATGCTGGGGGTGGTGTTTCAGGGTTTAGGGCAGTGCAGTGGTGTTCGGGCAGCGTAGGGGGTGGTGCAGGGGGTGGTGTTTCAGGGTTTAGGGCAGTGCAGTGGTGTTCGGGCAGTGTAGGGGGCGGTGCAGGGGGTGGTGTTTCAGGGTTTAGGGCAGTACAGTGGTGTTCGGGCATTGTAGGGGGTGGTGCTGGGGCTGGTGTTTCAGGGTTTAGGGCAGTGCAGTGGTGTTCGGGCAGTGTAGGGGGTCGTGCTGGGGCTGGTGTTTCAGGGTTTAGGGCAGTGCAGTGGTGTTCGGGCAGTGTAGGGGGTCGTGCTGGGGCTGGTGTTTCTGTGTTTAGGGCAGTGCAGTGGTGTTCGGGCAGTGTAGGGGGTCATGCTGGGGCTGGTGTTTCAGGGTTTAGGGCAGTGCAGTGGTGTTCGGGCAGTGTATGGGGTCTTGCTGGGGCTGGTGTTTCAGAGTCTAGGGCAATGCAGTGGTGTTCGGGCAGTGTAGGTGGTCTTGCTGGGGCTGGTGTTTCAGGGTTTAGGGCAGTGCAGTGGTGTTCGGGCAGTGTAGGGGGTCGTGCTGGGGGTGATGTTTCAGGGTTTAGGGCAGTGCAGTGGTGTTCGGGCAGTGTAGGGGGTCGTGCTGGGGCTAGTGTTTCAGGGTTTAGGGCAGAGCAATGGTGCTCAGGCAGTGTAGGGGGTTGTGCTGGGGGTGATGTTTCAGGGTTTAGGGCAGTGCAGTGGTGTTAGGGCAGTGTAGGGGGTCGTGCTGGGGGTGGTGTTTCAGGGTTTAGGGCAGTGCAGTGGTGTTCCGGCAGTGTAGGGGGTCGTGCAGGGGTGGTGTTTCAGGGTTTAGTGCAGTGGTGTTCGGGCAGTGTAGGGGGTCGTGCTGGGGTGGTGTTTCAGGGTTTAGGGCAGTGCAGTGGTGTTCGGGCAGTGTAGGGTGTCGTGCTGAGGGTGGTGTTTCAGGGTTTAGGGCAGTGCAGTAGTGTTTGGGCAGTGTAGGGGGTCGTGCAGGGGTGGTGTTTCAGGGTTTAGGGCAGTGCAGTGGTGTTCGGCCAGTGTAGGTAGTCTTGCTGGGGGTGGTGTTTCAGGCTTTAGGGCAGTGCAGTAGTTTTCGGGCAGTGTAGGTGGTCGTGCTGGGGCTGGTGTTTCAGGGTTTAGGGCAGTGCAGTGGTGTTCGGGCAGTGTACGGGGTTGTGCTGGGGCTGGTGTTTCAGGGTTTAGGGCAGTGCAGTGGTGTTCGGGCAGTGTACGGGGTTGTGCTGGGGCTGGTGTTTCAGGGTTTAGGGCAGTGCAGTGGTGTGCGGGCAGTGTACGGGGTCGTGCTGGGGCTGGTGTTTCAGGGTTTAGTGCAGTGCAGTGGTGTTCGGGCAGTGTAGGGGGTCGTGCTGAGGGTGGTGTTTCAGGGTTTAGGGCAGTGCAGTGGTGTTCGGGCAGTGTAGGGGGTCGTGCTGGGGCTGGTGTTTCAGGGTTTAGGGCAGTGCAGTGGTGTTCGGGCAGTGTAGGGGGTCGTGCTGGGGCTGGTGTTTCAGGGTTTTGGGCAGAGCAGTGGTGTTCGGGCAGTGTAGGGGGTCGTGCTGGGGGTGGTGTTTCAGGGTTTAGGGCAGTGCAGTGGTGTTCGGGCAGTGTAGGGGGTCTTGCTGGGGGTGGTGTTTCAGGGTTTAGGGCAGTGCAGTGGTGTTCGGGCAGTGTAGGGGGTCTTGCTGGGGGTGGTGTTTCAGGGTTTAGGGCAGTGGTGTTCGGGCAGTGTAGGGGGTCTTGCTGGGGGTGATGTTTCAGGGTTTAGGGCAGTGCAGTGGTGTTCGGGCAGTGTAGGGGGTCTTGCTGGGGGTAGTGTTTCAGGGTTTAGGGCAGTGCAGTGGTGTTCGTGCAGTGTAGGGGGTCGTGCTGGGGGTGGTGTTTCAGGGTTTAGGGCAGTGCAGTAGTGTTCGGGCAGTGTAGGGGGTCATGCAGGGGCTGGTGTTTCAGGGTTTAGGGCAGTGCAGTGGTGTTCTGGCAGTGTAGGGGGTCATGCTGGGGGTGGGGTTTCAGGGTTTAGGGCAGTACAGTGGTGTTCGGGCAGTGTAGGGGGTCGTGCAGGGGTGGTGTTTCAGGGTTTAGGGCAGTGCAGTGGTGTTCGGGCAGTGTAGGGGGTCGTGCTGGGGCTGGTGTTTCAGGGTTTAGGGCAGTGCAGTGGTGTTCGGGCAGTGTAGGGGGTCTTGCTGGGGGTGGTGTTTCAGGGTTTAGGGCAGTGGTGTTCGGGCAGTGTAGGGGTCTTGCTCGGGGTGATGTTTCAGGGTTTAGGGCAGTGCAGTGGTGTTCGGGCAGTGTAGGGGTCTTGCTGGGGGTAGTGTTTCAGGGTTTAGGGCAGTACAGTGGTGTTCGTGCAGTATAGGGGGTCGTGCTGGGGATGGTGTTTCTGGGTTTAGGGCAGTGCAGTAGTGTTCGAGCAGTGTAGGGGGTTGTGCAGGGGGTGGTGTTTCAGGGTTTAGTGCAGTGGTGTTCGGGCAGTGTAGGGGGTCGCGCTGGGGGTGGTGTTTCAGGGTTTAGGGCAGTGCAGTGGTGTTCGGGCAGTGTAGGGGGTCATGCACGGGTGGTGTTTCAGGGTTTAGGGCAGTGCAGTGGTGTTCGGGCAGTGTAGGGTGTTGTGCTGGGGCTGGTGTTTCAGGGTTCAGGGCAGTGCAGTGGTGTTCAGGCAGTGTAGGGGGTCGTGCTGAGGCTGGTGTTTCACGGTTTAGGGCAGTGCAGTGGTGTTCGGGCAGTGTAGGGGGTCGTGCTGGGGCTGGTGTTTCAGGGTTTAGGGCAGTGCAGTGGTGTTCGGGCAGTGTAGGCGGTCGTGCTGGGGCTGGTGTTTCAGGGTTTAGGGCAGTGCAGTGGTGTTCGGGCAGTGTAGGGGGTCATGCTGGGGCTGGTGTTTCAGGGTTTAGGGCAGTGCAGTGGTGCTCGGGCAGTGTAGGGGGTCGTGCTGGGGGTGATGTTTCAGGGTTTAGGGTAGTGCAGTGGTGTTCGGGCAGTGTAGGGGGTCGTGCAGGGACTGGTGTTTCAAGGTTTAGGGCAGTGCAGTGGTGTTCGGGCAGTGTAGGGGGTCGTGCTGGGGCTGGTGTTTCAGGGTTTTGGGCAGAGCAGTGGTGTTCGGGCAGTGTAGGGGGTCATGCTGGGGGTAGTGTTTCAGGGTTTAGGGCAGTGCAGTGGTGTTCGGGCAGTGTAGGGGGTCGTGCTGGGGGTGGTGTTTCAGGGTTTAGGTCAGTGGTGTTCGGGCAGTGTAGGGGGTCTTGCTGGGGGTGATGTTTCAGGGTTTAGGGCAGTGCAGTGGTGTTCGGGCAGTGTAGGGGGTCTTGCTGGGGGTAGTGTTTCAGGGTTTAGGGCAGTGCAGTGGTGTTCGGGCAGTGTAGGGGGTCATGCTGGGGGTGGTGTTTCAGGGTTTAGGGCAGTGCAGTGGTGTTCGGGCAGTGTAGGGGGTCGTGAAGGGGTGGTGTTTCAGGGTTTAGGGCAGTGCAGTGGTGTTTGGGTAGTGTAGGGGGTCGTGCTAGGGGTGGTGTTTCAGGGTTTAGGGCAGTGCAGTGGTGTTCGGGCAGTGTAGGGGGTCATGCAGGGGCTGGTGTTTCTGGGTTTAGGGCAGTGCAGTGGTTTTTGGGCAGTGTAGGGGGTCGTGCTGGGGGTAGTGTTTTAGGGTTTAGGGTAGTGCAGTGGTGCTTGTGTAGTGTAGGGGGTCGTGCTGGGGGTAGTGTTTTAGGGTTTAGGGTAGTGCAGTGGTGTTTGTGTAGTGTAGGGGGTCATGTTTTAGGGTAGTGCAGTGGTGTTTGGGTAGTGTAGGGGGTCGTGCTGGGGGTAGTGTTTTAGGATTTAGGTTAGTGCAGTGGTGTTTGGGTAGTGTAGGGGGTCGTGCTGGGGTAGTGTTTTAGGGTTTAGGGTAGTGCAGTGGTGTTTGTGTAGTGTAGGGGGTCGTGCTGGGGGTAGTGTTTTAGGGTTTAGGGTAGTGCAGTGGTGCTTGTGTAGTCTAGGAGGTCGTGCTGGGGGTAGTGTTTTAGGTTTAGGTAGTGCAGTGGTGTTTGTGTAGTGTAGGGGGTCATGTTTTAAGATGCAATGCTCCAATACCTGACCAGTCTGCACTACATAAAACTGCAAAAAAACTAAAAATAAAAAGTGTTTTGCACACTTTTGTCATTGGGCTATATGTGGGCTACATCTGGGTAATATTTGTGCTACATTTGGGCTCTTTTTTCACTGGTGGCCATCTTGGAAGACTTCTTTGTTATGAAGTTTCCTAATTTCTTCATTTACTGCAGTCTCCTCAGTAGGAAATGCTTTCAGTTTTTTACTTTGATTCCATCAAGAAGGCATTCAGATGTCTCACATCTGCCATAAATTCAGAATGTTAGCACTCTAGTTGCTCATTAGATCACTGGAGTAAAGCTACTGCTCACCAGGGAGTTAACTGGTAGTCTGCTGCTGGTATTGAAAGTGATTGTTTCAGTCTGCATGTCAGAATTTTCTAATGAAATAGAAGAGGATTTGAGATCTCACTTAAAACATGCCCTAATTTTTCTTTCTGCAGCACTAACCATAATTTCTATTTCAAAAAGAACCCCTCATTTTGTTCCTTTTTAAATTAAATGTTTTAAGTGTTACTGGTTTATTCCAATCAAGATGGCTTCAGGTGTGCCATACTTTTGTCATAAGTAAGGCTGTTAGCGCTCTAGTTGTTCTTTAAAACACTCTGGGAAGCTGCAGGAGAACACAAAGGCATCAACTGGCAGGCTGCTCCTGTTGAAATATAACAGGAAGATATTTGAGATCACACTTGAAATATGTCCTAATTTTTCTTTCTACAGCACTAACCATAATTTCTATGACAAAATGAACCCCATCATTTTGTTCCTTTTTAAATTAAATGTTTTAAGTGTTACCAGTTTATTCCAATCAAGATGGCTTCAGGTGTGCCATACTTTTGTCATAAGTAAGGCTGTTAGCGCTCTAGTTGTTCTTTAGAACACTCTGGGAAGCTGCAGTAGAACACAAAGGCATCAACTGGCAGGCTGCTCCTGTTGAAATATAACAGGAAGATATTTGAGATCACACTTGAAACGTCCTAATTTTTCTTTCTACAGCACTAACCATAATTTCTATGACAAAATGAACCCCATCATTTTGTTCCTTTTTAAATTAAATTGTTTAAGTGTTACCAGTTTATTCCAATCAAGATGGCTTCAGGTGTGCCATACTTTTGTCATAAGTAAGGCTGTTAGCACTCTAGTTGTTCTTTAGAACACTCTGGGAAGCTGCAGTAGAACACAAAGGAATCAACTGACAGTCTCTGCCCTTGTTGGATGTACATGTTTTACTGAGAATGTCAGACTTCATTCTCACATGAGTGAGAAAGATAATGTGAATTTACAGAAAATATGCTCTCATTTTAGCTTCTGGAGCACCTTCCAAACCTCCATGGGACAAGCATGAGAAAATAGTGTTCTCTCAAACATGATTCATGATATCCCAGCAGAAGGTTTTTCACATGGTAAAATCACCTTAGAATACACCACAATTCCTAAAATTAGTATGGTACCATCAACAAATAAATTCTAATGTAACTAAAGCCTGTTATCACCCTTTATAGTTCTCCTTTTGGTGACCCTCAAAATCTTCTATTCACTACAATGCATTTCAATGAGGTACTATCATTTATATTGGTCCCAAGATGGCTGCCAGCAATTCCAGGATGAAGTGCTGACAGCCAATCAGATCTCACGATGACATGTGTGGTTAGGCTCCGCCCAGATATATATGTGACTTTACTTTTGATTTTCTCAGGAACTACTGAACGGATTTACACCATTTAAGCAAAAGGCACGACACTGAACCAAGGGCTACCTCTTTGCCAAATTTGGTGTAATTCCGTTCAGCAGTTCGGGCTGTAGCTGCGACTAAAGGTTCCTATGGAAAAATGAATGGGGAAAACGCGTTTTGGGACCCCCTTTTTCTCGGCCCCCGCTTGACGTATCACCCCGAGACTTTCAGGATAGGAGCGGACCGGAGCGCCCCAACAAGTTGGAAACTTTTGCGAAGATTCGTCAACCGGCGCCAACGTTATTTCAAATAGAATGTCGTGGATTTCCTATGGATGATAGGTTTTAACTATAACTATCTACTGGCGACCGCCAGTAGATAATATACATACATATATATATATCAGGAAACTCCTGTAAACTCCTCCAAAATGAGTCGGGCACAGACACCAGTGTGTGTTGCTCTTGAAGTTATTTAATGCATTTGAATCTACATGAAATGATTCGTCAAGCAGGGTCGCATAAAAGGGGGTTCCCATAAAGTTTTTTATCCATGCAATGTCTATGGGAATTTTGGAAATTTTAGACACAACTACATTCCGAACCGCTGAATGGATTTACACCAAATTTGGCAGAAAGATAGCCGTTGGTCAAAAAAGAACCCTTTTTGTAATTTGGGGTTAAACTTTTTCAGTAGTTTTGGAGTTATTAAAAAAAATAAAACTTTGTATATCTAGCTACATGTACCCGCGGATTATCCGCGGATCCGTGGGTATCTGATTCAATTATATATTACTTTTAAAAAAACATGCAAATTCACTGAAAAAACCAAAGGTTATAGGGACATTATAGTTAGGTTCACGTTTTACCCACACAAAACCATAGAAATTCAGCAGTTATAGTTATACTTAGTTTTTTCAGATAAGTATAACTATAACTCATGCCGTTAAGTAACTTTAGGCCACAAGTTTTAGTTTCAGTTTCTTAACATAAGTATAACTATATATTGTTTTTTTCTGTGAGTGTTTGTGTGTGTGTGTGTGTATTTATATGTGTATATATACATAAATATAATTATATATATATATATATACACACATACATACATACACACACACAAGGTATGGCTCTTTTCCAACTGGCGAAGCTAGACCATGAAATGGTTAAAGTCAATCAAGATCAACAATAAAAGGTTCAATCTCATGAGACTCTGGGTCGACCTGGCCTATAGGGTAATCTGACAGTGCCTGATGAACTGGTCATTCCATTTGCAACCACTAAATATAGTATTTCAAGGTTTCAAATTAATAATTAAATTAAACTTTTTTTAGAATTTAAAGTAACTTTTAATGCAAAGGTGACTTTAGAAAGTTGTCAATTTCTTGCCTCAAAATTCTAGTACCGCTTCTCATTAATTTCAGCTGTTGTCACCCGAGACAGCCTGCTGCCTTTCTGCTAAGAGATGTAAACTGCTCCCAGGGAGGGGAACAAAGGGTCTGTTGGCGGGAAGAGGTGTGACTTCCTCCTGCCAGGAAGGCCCAAGGGTGATGGCCACAGATGGCCAGGCTTCAAAGGGGCTATTGCCTCTGAGAGAGACAAATGTGAGTCATACCTTAGCTTGCCCACTCCTTTGTGTAGGTAGACAGGCTGGTCTCTCTTCCAGAGGACAGAACTTTTGAGGAGGGGTGGCTTTTTTTATGCTGGACACACCTCCGGGGTGTGCCCATGGCTCTGTCCAAGGGAAGAAGGGTCCTGACATTTTGGATTTGGGCAGAGAGATTCACTGCGAGACTGGTTAGTGTCAACCTCACAGGAAGTAATGCAAAATGATGCGGACTTGCCCTGTGGGAATTGTAGCCCTATTAGCTGGTGAATCCTCCCCACCCACAAACTTGAAATTGACACAAAATTGAACACCTCTGGACTCAGAAAGAACAGGAGGAAGACTGCACCTGCTGAACCTGTGTACTTCAGAAAGAAAGATTCCACCAAGTAAAGCTGCACCTACTGAGTCAAGATAGGACTTCAGAAAGAAAAGGGCTGCTCCTGCTGTTAAACACATGAAGCAAGACCCCAAGGGCTGCACCTGCTTCCACTCGTGCCAAGGACTAATGAGTGGATACTGAGGGCCAAATGGCTAGTTTCCTGTTAAGCTTCACGGTCACAAATCCTGAAGAAATCCTGCACCTGTGAAGTACCTGATGACCAGTTAGCCCTGGACTTGCCTGGACTCCGCTTGTGTAGCCCATAGAGAGAATCCTAGTGCCCTAGAAGTCCCTCTCAGCTGCTGGATCCTTGGCTAGTGCTAAAGTGTACTCTTTGCTGCCTCAGGACTTAAACTTGTGAGCCAAAGATAACAGTTTATGAGCCCAGAGTCCGAGGTTCATAGACTACTGCTACTTGCCAGTTTGTAGGTTGCCTTTAATGGTGCTGAAAACCAAGGCTTTCACTGAACCCTTGGACTTTGCCGATCTGCCGTTGTCAACCCCAATGCTGGACTTCAGTTGGTGAGGACCCTGCCGACCTCACAGTTGATGGGAAAAAAAACAGTAAAGTTTCTAAGTGTGAATTTAAAATCTTGACCACGACCAACATGGTACCCGCATCCGACCACGACTTCCACGGTGGATGGCCTGCACCTTTGACTTTGCCCCCGCGCCTCGCATTCGAGGCTCATAGACTACCACTAAGAATGAAAAGCAGTGATTCACAAAACGTTTTACAGTGAAAAGCAGTGATTCACAAAACGTTTTAGAGTCAAAAAGCAGTGATTTCTGAAAATCTTGTCGTTTTGATGTCTATTTAAAAAAAATATATACTCCATTTTTTTTATTATAAATTGGGAGTGGGATTTTTATTTTGTTGTGTTTCTTACATATTGACTGTTTTGGTACTGATGAATGCTTTACGCTTGTTTCACTTTGAGCTAAGCCTGACTCCTCTGTGCCGCAGCCATCCAGGACTGTGCTAAGGTTTAATTTATAGATTCTGAGCTGGACCTGACACAGAATAGTAACATTATTACTTGGTGGGGTCTCACAACCACCCCAACTAATAATCCAGTTTTTACACACACAAAGATTGCCTACAGTAAGCTTAAATCCATGTAGTTGCCCATACCTTGCAAAGTTCTTATATAGCATGTCTTTACAAGTTCAAAACTGCCCCAATTTGAAACATAGGCCACTTTTTTGCTTTGCAAGACACTTTTATTGTAGGGCCCGGGCCTATTTTCTGTCTCAGTACAACCCTGATGAGATATTCTTCCATTCTCCAGTGGAGTCGCTGATGTCTTTTCAGTGCTCTTGGCTTAAAGATGAAAAGGACTCGCTGCTACTCCTGAGTGCTCCTGGTGGCTTCATCTCTTCTTGTCAGTGGACCACTGCTACCAACCCTTGACTAAGACAAATGGATCTGGCTTATATCTCAAAATGCATGACAGGGCTATTAGCTTTGCCATTGCTCCTGTTTATAATAATGCAGGTTTGATGCTTTTGGGTCTTTTTTATGTGCACAGCACTGTAGGTGAAAAACTGGTTTGCTAACTCTTTAGGTGGATTATTTTTTGCAAGGGACTGAAAGGGCCTAGTTCCTTCCTACCAATTTATTGTGGAACTCTTGGTTGATGGACCTTTATTACCTGCTGAGAGGTGTAGAGGAGAGAAATTACTCGTTTAAACAGACTACAATTTATAAGAACCATAACTCTAATGAATCACTGACTCCAAATTCCAAGTTAGTGGGTTTATTACAAAGCCAAAAACAACTGGATATACAAGCACCTCATTACGAGGTTGTAGAAATACACGGGTACTAATCCAAATCCAAACCTCCGAGCCAATTTTACGCGATGGATCATAAAAAGAATGACGATTTCCAGAAGCAGAACGCAGGCAATGACTGCCCCTACGTCAAGGTCCTTCTTCATCTGGGGCGAATGAATAAAGAGCATTAGTCTATACCTACACTAACACTATAGTGACATCCCTACTTAGCACTTCCCCAGGCAAGATCAGGAAAAGGTGGGGGCTCATGAAGACTTCCTAAGAAGTACACTCACGTTGTATGGGTCAAGTAGCCAAAGCTACAGCTCGTTCTAAGATGCTCCTTCTCTCCTTGAGCTTCTCACCTCCTCTCCTTACACCACCCCCGGGGCACTGTCCCTAATACAAAAACACAAAACATGCCCACTGATCACCTCATCTCACTGGACACTCTTATAGGTGATTTTCCACTTCGTGTCGGTGCTCCCAGCTCCTGGCTCTATGACCTTGATTCCCAGTCTTCCCTCAGTGAGAAAGAACCCTGTCTCCCAATTATCAGCTCTCCTTGCTCATTTGTATCGCATCCTCCCCGAGCCTAATTCTCCTAAACAAAAGACGTTATTCTAACTAACAAAGACGACTTTCTCCACCTGCAACAAAAACGTGAGAATAGAAAATTCAACATGCACATGAATTTCACTAACAAACCCTACTCCTGAGCCCCCATGGAAAATACATTTCAGGCCTACATGAACCGGCCAACATAAGAGTGAAACACATAGGCCTTTCAAATACACACGTAAGTGAACATTTCAGTAAGGCCTTTCTACATCATAACATTACATAAATACATCACATTCATATTTCATTGCAAACGACTTATGAAATCCTACATGTTAAGGAAATTAGTCACATCTATGTGCAACATTAATATGGTGCACGTTTAAATCAAATGCGTTACATCACGTGAGTAATTCCATCAAGCAAATGACATCAAATAGTATAAACTAGGACACTAAACACAAATGCCACGTTGTTTCTTTGCATGGCACAAAACTTTTCCTACTAATACACTTTCACATGTTATTACTTACACAATTGAAATGACAAATTGTTACCACGGCAAATGGGTATATGTGTGGATGCGGACTATCCGTGATTGTGATGCACCCCTACAATAAAAGCGCACCATCGCGCTCCATCAGGTCTGTAGGCAACCTGCGTTAATTAGGTATGAATTGCTGCAGCACTAACTCAACCTTTCATGATACTGTAGTGTATAATGGCATGCATTTGAAAGCACCAAGAAACAATGCAGGCTGTGACATGCCATACACAATGCCCAATGTTATTTATTTGATGATGGACAGTACAGACAATACTTGGGGCACAGCAATACATATATGTCAAATATATTCAATAAAGCTGAATAGAGAACACTTGTTAGAATAATATTGATGACCTCTCTGTGTGTGCGTAAGAAAGTAAACATGCGCTCTCAGTGCCTGGTAGTGTCTATCACAGCCCAGTGGATATTAGCAAGCATCAATGAGCTAATGATTGTGAAGTGCTGGACACCCTTCAACTCTGCAAGTAGAGACGTCAAACTGATTGAATTGTGGAAAGATTAATTTATCTATCATCACTGCCTGTCTGGGGCAGTTCCCCCCCCCCCAGAAAGAAATGAGGTTGAGATTGCTATAATCGGAGGATAACAACTATGCAAGCTGAGAACCGGTTCCCCAAGCCACAGGCCCGCTGGCTTTGCACACGCATTTGACAGGTTGTTTTTAAAGAATTTATAAAAAGAGATTTTGGCTTCATGTGTGCTGCAGGGCCTGCCCCATTAATTCTGTGGTCTATTATAAGGTGGAGCGGTCTGATAACTGGGACAGAAATGTATTAATGAAATATGGGCTCAAAATTGGAGCCGAATTATATGATTAAAATGTTGTCCAGCGCTTAAGGTACATAACTTGAATTAATGTTTTTTATGAGAGAATGAAATCCTGCCTTAAAGCCTGCTAGCTTATACTTACTGCTGCCACTGACAGGTTAGAAGTGCATTGTCAGCTAATGCTATGAGCAGATCTTCACAGTATAGGCCTTTCACCATGTCATAGCTTTGAGGTTCACCACAGACTACAGAAAAGACCTGATGACGAAGCTACCGTTGACGGTGGCCAAAAAAGTAAGGTGGAGCTTACCTCACCCGGTAATTACCAGGTGCGGTAAACTCTGCAGCTTTGTAATCTTCCCCAAGTATATTTATTCCTGTATGGGTGAGTGAGTGGTTGTGAGAGGAGCTGTATTGGGGAGTGGGTGTGTGAGTTGCTGTATACGTGGGCCAGTGACTGTGAGGTGGCTAAATGGTTGAGTGAGTGGGTGTGTGAGTGACTGTATAGGTGGGTGAGTGGCTGTGTGGGTGGCTAAATGGTTGAGTGAGTGGGTTTGTGACTGGCTGTATACGTGATAGCTTGGCTGTTTGAGTGGGTGGTGTGGTTAAGTGAGTTGCTGTGTAAGTGGCTGTACTGGAGAGTGATGTTTGTGTGAGTGTCTGCATGGGTGAGTGTATGGCTGTATGGGTCTGTACAGTGGGTGGAGGTAGAGGGCATGGCCTCCGATGAGCTCTCAGCAATCCCACTGTGTGGGGCTTACTGGTGGTAACAGGAGGGGTTCTTGGCCCCCAAGGACCCTCAGCATCCAATGGGGCTTCATCCCCCCAACCCGAAGTGCGTCAGAAGGCACATTAGCAGAGTGGTGGACAAAGGGGGCGGGGCTACCGATGAGCTCTCAGTAATCCCACAGTGTGGGACTTACTGGTGGTAACAGGAGGGGTTCTTCGCCGCCAAAGGTCCCTCAGCATCCATGGGGACTTCATCCCCCAATGAGTAGTGCACCAGAGGCACGTTTGCAGAGTGGTTGACAAGGGAGCAGGGCCTCCGATGAGCTCTCAGTAATCAAGCTGTGTGGGACTTAGTGGTGGTAACAGGAGGGGTTCTTGACCCACAACTACCCTCAGCAGCCAAGGGGACTCCATCCCCCAACTATTAGTGCGCCAGGAGGCATGTTTCCAGAGTGTTGTACAAAGGGGGAAGGGCCTCTGAAAATCTCTCAGCAATCCCACTGTGTGGGATTTACTAGTGGTAACAGGAGAGGTTCTTGGCCCCCAAGGATCCTCAGCATAGAAGGGGATTTCATCTGCCAATGAGTAGTGCGCTAGGAAGGGCTTATGCAGAGTGTGGGGGGGCTGCGTAGCCACGCTCCATTTATAGAAATAAAGCCCTGGCAGTTGGTGGTCCCCTGGGCTCAAATCTGCCCATGGAGGGGGGGGGTCCCTGTGGCCCCCCTCCAATATTTGGATAAAGCCCCAGGGAGGTGGTGGTCCCTGGGCTAAAGGAGCCTTAGGAGGGGGGCCATGAGCCCCTCCTTTCTTTTTTAAATGCCCCCGGGACCTGGCCTACCCGGGGACTCTAATCAAAACAAGACCGGGAGCTGTGCTTGTTTTTTTTAAAAAGCAAATTGCCACGGATTAACGGCTCTGTTGCGTTTCCACAGCAAAATGTTTTTTAAAGGTACTTTTTGGCCCTGTCCGGGTCACAGGGGGACCCCAGGACCACAGTTAGGGGGTCATAGTGTTCATACACTATCCACTTTTCTTTTTTTCAGCATTTTTTGTGCGACTCGCCTGAAGCAAAGTCCCAAGATGGCTACCAACACTTTCTGGATGAAGTGTTGGCAGCCAATTAGATTTCGGCATGGAGACTGTCGGATCCTCAGAGGATCCGCCTCCCTATATATATATAAATTTTGATTTCTTTTGATAACTCAAAAGATTTACACCAAATAACAAAAAGCACTCTTTCTGGTTCAAGTGCTAGCTTTCTCCCAAGTTTGGTGTAATTCCTCCAGCAGTTCGGGCTGTAGTAGTGTTCAAAATTCCTTATGGAAATTAACTCTTTTGACCCCCTCCCATTTTTGTCGGCCCCCGCTTGACGGATCACCCCAAAACGTTCCATGCACAACAAGAATCACCGGCACACTTTTTTGTGTGGACAATTTTGTTAAGATTTGTCAAACGGCAGCAAAGATATAGGCAAGTCAAAAAAGCTTTTCCCATAGAAACATGGTCCTACCTATAACTACCGGCAATCGGCAGTATGATATATATATATATATATCTACTGGCAGTCGCCAGTAGATAGTTATAGTTAGGACCTATTTTCCATAGGAAATTCACAACATTCTATTTGAAATAACTTTGGTGCCGGTTGACGAATCTTCGCGAAATTTTCAAAACTTATGGCCCGCTCCGGTCCGCTCCTATCTTGAAAGATTCGGGGTGATTCGTCAAGTGGGGGCCGAGAAAAAAGGGGGGTCCCAAAACGTGTTTTCCCCATGCAATTTTCCATAGGAACCTTTTGCCGCAGCTACAGCCCGAACTGCTGAACGGAATTACACCAAATTTGGTAAAACGGTAGCCCTTGGTTCAGTGTCGTGCCTTTTGCTTAAATGGTGTAAATCCGTTCAGTAGTTCCTGAGAAAATCAAAAGTAAAATCACATATATATCTATGGCCGCTTAGGGTCCGCGCACCCTCCCGATCACGAGCTGCATGCTAATTGGCTGTCAACACTCCAAATCAGGAAGTGTTGGCAGCCATTTTGTGACTCGGTAGAACAGAGGCACAGAAACAAGTCGCAAAATGCAAAAAGGGGGCAGTGTAGAAACACCCTGACCCCCTAGGTCTGCTCAGGGGGTCCCACAAGGACCCCCTGGGCAGAAAAAAGCATTTTTTTAAAAAAACAAAATCGGCGGGATGCGCTTAGGGTGCGCGAATCCCGGCGTGATTAAAAAAAAATCGAAGCGCGGTCTCCCGCGCTCGAGGCTATTTTGCCCCGGGTGGGCCAAGTCCCGGGGGCATGCGGGAGGTGGGTTTATATTTTATGGGGGGCCTCTAAGGCCCCCAAGCCCCGGGGACAGCGACCCCCGGGGCTTTATATAAATAATGCTGGCGGGGGCACACCCACAAATGACCTGTGTGGGGGGCTCCAGCCCACCCACACGCCCTGGGGACCGCCACCTCCCGGGGCACTAATGAAAGAAATATGGGGATCCGTTTCGGACTCCCGAAGCCCCGGGGACCCCCACCTCCCCGGGGCTGTGCAACTGAAGGGAGGGGGCCGCGCGGCCCCCCTCCTGGAGCCTGTGGTGGCCCTGGGGACCGCCACCCCCAGGGCCAGCTCCTGCAGTGTCCCGGGTGCCTACCCCCGGGACACTGCTGTTTGCAATGGCAGGACGGGAGCCTCGCGGCTCCCGTCCTGTCATTGCAAACTTGCTTGCTTCATTGAAGCGAGAGCAGGAAACCTGCTCTCGCTTCAATGAAGCAAAGCAGATTGCTTTTCCATAAGGGAGCTGCATGTCAGCAGCTCCCTTATGGAAAAGCAATGCCGGCTCTCGCAGGACGCTGGGAGCCGGCGGGACCGTGCGGGGATTGGGGACCCCCCCACGGTCACCAACAAGTGGCCAGGCCCCGGGGGATGGGGTCCCCGGGGCCTTAAATGGCCTGAGGAGGGGGGCCACGCAGCCCCCCTCCAAATAATTTGTTAGTAAAAAAAAGAGGGCATGCCCCGGGGGATGGGGTCCCCGGGGCCAATAGAGGCCCAGGGAAGGGGGGCCACACGGCCCTCTTCCCGTTTTTTTTTTTTTTTTAAATAAAGAAAATCCTCAAGCCCCGGGGGATAGGGTCCCCGGGGCCAAAAGTGGCCGAGGGAAGGGGGGCCACGCAGCCCCCCTCCCATAGAAAACAAAGAGAAAGAGAAAAAAATGACCGGCATCGTGCCGGAGGCCCCGCCCCTCCCTGCAGCAGTCTGCAAACGCGCCCCTGGCGCATTGTAAGAAGGGGAAGTAATTCCCTTGAATACTGGGGGTCCCTGGGGCCAACTAGCCCACCAGGAACCTCCAGTATGCGCCAGAGAGCTGCGTTGCAGAGAGGTGTACAGAGGCCACGCCCCTTTTACACCTCTCTGCAACGCAGCTCTGTGGCGCTTTTTGGAGATACATGGTGGGCTAGTTGGACTCCAGGGACCCTCATGATTCAAGGGGACTTAATCCCCCAACTTAAAACGCGCCACGGGGCACGTTTGCACAGTGGTGAAGGGAGGGGGCGGGGCACGTTATAGTTAGAAATTAGCATTTAAAAAACCTTTGAAATTCACTTAAAAACCATAGGTTTCAGGCACGTTTAGTTAGAAATTGGCATTTAAAAAACCTTTGAAATTCACTGAAAAAACCATAGGTTTCAGACACGTTATAGTTAGAAATTAGCATTTAAAAAACCTTTGAAATTCACTGAAAAAACCATAGGTTGTAGGGACAGTTATAGTTAGTTGCACTCGTACAAAACCCGTGAAATTCCCCGTTATAGTTAGTTCAGCTAACTATAACTCGCGCCCCGCAATGCACTGCTGATGACGTCACATATTACATCACTCATGACATGGTCAGTGACATCACTGATGACATCACTGATGACATCTCAAATGACATCACTGATGACATCACTGATAACATCATCCATGTGATAATTTGATGCATCTTCTCACACCCTAATATAACTTTTGATACACCCACTGTAAATTACAGACTGCCATTGTCAAAACCATAGACACTCCAACACCAATTACTATATACACACTCACTGATTCTTAGGTCTACACACACACATCTACTCACTCACCCGTACAGTCACTCATACTTAGTCACTCAGTACGGGACTATCATATGCACTCATATACCTATATAAACACTCGCACACCGCCACTCATCCATAGAGGTACTCACACACCTAGTCAGTCATGCACAAAATTAATCACACACCCATTTACTCACCTATACAGTTATACACACACCAACTCACTTACTCATACAAATACTAGCACATTCTTACGCTCTTATACAATAACTGATACAAGCACACACGCATCCATACAGCCACTCTCACAATCACACACACACTCACTTATAGCCTTTTAAATACTCTAACACACATATATACTGCCTTTTACATATGTAGTTACTCGCACATGTACCACTGAGATATACATTCACTCACTAACACACCCATACACACACTCACCCACCCAAGCAGTCCATCACAGATGCACTCTTCAAATCATGCACCAAGTGAATCACCCACTCACACATCTATGTACAGAGTCACACACACCCCACCCACACAAACACTCAGGCACCCATACAGATACTCAGAGAACCAATCAATAACCCATATAGACACTCATGTACCTATTCGCAAATCCATGCATCCACTTACACACCAACAGACAGACGGATACAGACATTCACCCAGTTTAGTCACTAACCCATGCATTCAGTAAGATACGTTTAATCACTCACTTATAGAGTTAGTCACGCACCTACTAAATCATCCATTCAGACACTTAGACACCCACTCATTCTTCAATACGCCTTTGCCTATATATATTAAACATATTTAAACTTTACAGAAACACACAGTCACTGGATGATGTCATCAGTGATGTCATCAGTGATGTCACTGACCATGTCATGAGTGATGTAATATGTGACATCATCAGCAGTGCATTGCGGGGGCGCGAGTTATAGTTAGCTGAACTAACTATAACGGGGGAATTTCATGGGTTTTGTACGAGTGCAATGTCCAACTAACTATAACTGTCCCTACAACCTATGGTTTTTTCAGTGAATTTCAAAGGTTTTTTAAATGCTAATTTCTAACTATAACGTGTCTGAAACCTATGGTTTTTTCAGTGAATATATATATATATATATATATATATATATATATATATATATTCACTGAAAAAACCATAGGTTTTAGGGAAAGTTATAGTTAGTTGGACATTGCACTCGTACAAAACCCGTGAAATTCCCCCGTTATAGTTAGTTCAGCTAACTATAACTCGCGCCCCGCAATGCACTGCTGATGACGTCACATATTACATCACTCATGACATGGTCAGTGACATCACTGATGACATCACTGACATCATCCAGTGACTGTGTGTTTCTGTAAAGTTTAAATATGTTTAATATATATAGGGAAAGGCGTATTGAAGAATGAGTGGGTGTATAAGCGTCTGAATGGATGATTTAGTAGGTGCGTGACTGAGTCTATAAGTGAGTGATTAAATGTATCTTACTGGATGCATGGGTGAGTGACTAAACTGGGTGAATGTCTGTATCCGTCTGTCTGTTGTTGTGTAAGCAGCTGCATGGGTTTCTGACTAGCTAAATGAGTGTCTATATGGGTTATGGATTGGTTCTCTGAGTATCTATATGGGTGCCTCAGTGTTTGTGTGGGTGGGGTGTGTGTGACTCTGTGCATAGATGTGTGAGTGGGTGATTCACTGGGTGCATGGTTTCAACAGTGCGTCTGTGATGGACTGTATGGGTGGGTGAGTGTGTGTATGGGTGTGTTAGTGATTGAATGTATATCTCAGTGGTACATGTGTGAGTAACTACATATGTGAAAGGCAGTATATATGTGTGTTGGAGTATATAAATGGCTATAAGTGAGAGTGTGTGATTGTGAGAGTGGCTATATGGATGAGTGTGTGCTTGCATCAGTGATTGCATAGGAGCGTAAGAATGTGCTAGTATTTTTATGAATAAGTGAGCTGGTGTGTATAACTGTATAGGTGAGTAAATTGGAGTGTGATTAATTATTTGCATGACTGACTAGGTGTGTGAGTACCTCTATGGATGAGTTGCGTTGTGTGAGTGTTTATATAGGTGTATGAGTGCATATGATAGTCCTGTACTGAGTGACTCTAAGTATGAGTGACTGTACGGGTGAGTGAGTAGATGTGTGTGTGTAGACCTAAGAATCAGTGAGTGGGTATGTACTTATTGGTATTGGAGTGTGTATGGTTTTGAGAATGGCAGTCTGTAATTTAGAGTGGGTGTATCAAAAGTTATATTAGGGTGTGAGAAGATGCATTAAATTCTCACATGGATGATGTCATCAGTGATGTCATTTGAGATGTCATCAGTGATGTCATCAGTGATGTCACTGACCATGTCATGAGTGATGTAATATGTGACGTCATCAGCAGTGCATTGCGGGGCGCGAGTTATAGTTAGCTGAACTAACTATAACGGGGAATTTCACGGGTTTTGTACGAGTGCAATGTCCAACTAACTATAACTTTCCCTAAAACCTATGGTTTTTTCATTGAATTTCAAAGGTTTTTTAAATTCTAAACCCTAACTATAACAGGCCTGAAACCTATGGTTTTTTCAGTGAATTTCAAAGGTTTTTAAAATGCTAATTCCTAACTATAACAAGCCTGAAACCTATGGTTTTTAAGTGAATTTCAAAGGTTTTTAAATGCTAATTCCTAACTATAACATGTCTGAAACCTATGGTTTTTTTCAGTGAATTTCAAAGGTTTTGTAAATGACAATTTTTAAATGTATTAATTGTTATATTTATTTTTTTGATACTGATTTACTACATTTTTTAAACTATTTATTTTTAGATATTTTATTTTTTAAATTACATTGTAATTACATTATACATTACATTACAAAATATACTTTCTCGGAATGAATTACTTTAGTTTAAATACTTTGCAAATAGGCAATAGACTTTTAAGTACAGTAGTTACAGTTGTTGCAATGGGCAACACAATTTCAAACACAATGCAACATTGAGCTCAATGTGAATTTCTAGTTAAATGCAATTAGTTACTTTATGGATTACTTTTCTAACCACAGGACTGGATCCTAGATTCAGTCCTGGGACATCTCCTGTAAACAGTTGAGTAAAAGTGTTTTGGTTACAGTAGTGATTTTTAAGGAATATTATTGTATTTTAAAAGTTGACACTTAGAAACTTTTTCACATAGAATCACCAATGTTATCCTATGGGAGGAAATTCACTTAGCAGGTAAGTAGTGTTATCGTTACTTTTTCTTACTCAGTGTTGGATCCTGGATCCAGCACTGGTGCATCTCCTGTAAACAGTTGAAAGAATGCGTTTAAGTCATACAGGCGATTTTTAAGGAATATTTGTAGTTTGTGAAAATCGACACTTTGAAACTTTTCTGCTGAAAACCAGACAATGGATTCCTATGGAAGGAAATATAAGTTACTGGTAAGTACGGTTAGAATTACTTTTCAGGGTCAGTGCTGGGCTAAAAGATGCAGCACTGGGTTCTCTCCTGATAACAGGTGAGTAAATCGGAATTCGTAGTTCGGTTGATTTTAGAGGAATATTATAAAGTTCCAAAACTCCACACTTAGAAGAATTTCCAAGTGAAACCAGTCAATGTTAGCCTATGGAAGGAAATTCAAGTTGCTGGTAAGTACGGTTAAAATTACTTTTCAGGATCAGTACTGGGCTGAAAGATGCAGCACTGAGGTCTCTCCTGATAACAGGTGAGTAAATCGGAATTCGTAGTTCGGCTGATTTTAGAGGAATATTTGTATGTTTCAAAAATCGACACTTAGAAACTTTTTCAGCAAAAAGCAGGCAATGATATCCTATGGAAGGAAATTCAAGTTACTGGTAAGTACGGTTAGAAGTACTTTTCCGGATCAGTACTGGGCTGAAAGATGCAGCACTGAGGTCTCTCCTGATAACAGGTGAGTAAATCGGAATTCGTAGTTCGGCTGATTTTAGAGGAATATTTGCACAATGGTGAAGGAAGGGGTGGGGCCTGAGGTGACATGTATGCAAACACACCCAGTGGCGCGTTTTAAGTTGGAGAATTAATTCCTTCTCAATCCCGAGGGTCCCTAGGGGCCAACTAGCCCACCAGATACCTCTAGTATGCCCCAGACAGCTGCGTTGCAGAGAGGTGTTCAGAGGCCACGCCCCTTTTACAACACTCTGCAACGCAGCTCCGTGGCGCTTACTGGAGGTACCTGTTGGGCTAGTTGGCCCCAGGGACCCTCAGGATTGAAGGGGATTTAATTCCCCATCTTAAAACGCGCCACGGGGCCTGTTTGCACACATGTCACCTGAAGCCCCGCCCCTCCCTTCACCACTGTGCAAACGCGCCCTGTGGCGCGTTTTAAGTTGGGGGATTAAGTCCCCTTGAATACTGAGGGTCCCTGGGGGCCAACTAGCTCACCATGTACCTCCAAAGCGCCACAGAGCTGCGTTGCAGAGAGGTGTAAAAAGGGGCGTGGCCTCTGTACACCTCTCTGCAACGCAGCCCTGACGCATACTGGAGGTTCCTGGTGGGCTAGTTGGCCCCAGGGACCCCAGTATTGAAGGGGAATCGTTCCCATCTGCAAACGTGCCAGGGGCGCGTTTGCAGAGTGGTAAAGGAAGGGGCGGGGCCTGCGGCCCGATCGTTTCCCTCAAGGGGGCTGGGTGGCCCCCTTACTTTTTCCTATTTTTGGGCCCTGGGGACCCCATCCCCCAGGGCCTTATCCCTTTTTTTTTTTTTTATTAAACGGGAAGGGGGCCGAGCAGCCCCCTCCCATGGCCGAATCCGGCCCCGGGGACCCCATCCCCGGGGCATGGCCACACTTTTAAATAAATTTTAAGGAGGGGGCTGCGTGGCCCCCCTCCTCAGGCCTACTTTTGCCCCGGGGACCCCATCCCCGGGGCAGGCCTTGATTTTTATTTTTTATTTTTTTTATTATTATTTTTGGGGAGGGGGGCCGCCTGGCCACCCTCCTGGGCACTACTTGCCCCGGGGACCCCATCCCCGGGGCTGGCCCTCTTCGTTGGGGACTGTGGGGGGTCCCCAATCCCCCACAGTCCCGCCGGCTCCCGCGTCCCTTGGGAGCCGGCATTGCTTTTCCACATGGGGAGCTGCTAACATGCAGCTCCCCGTGTGGAAAGCAATTTGCTTGGATATTGGAGCGAGAGCAGGTTTCCTGCTCTCTCTTCCAATATCCAAAGCAGTTTGCTATGACAGGACGGGAGCCGCGAGGCTCCCGTCCTGTCATAGCAAACTACAGTGTCCCGGGGTAGGCACCCCGGGACACTGCAGGAGCCGGCCCTGGGGGTGGTGGTCCCTAGGGCCATTACAGGCTCCAGGAGGGGGCCGCGCGGCCCCCTCCCTCCATTGAAAAGCCCCGGGGAGGTGGTGGTCCCCGGGGCTCTGAGGGTCCGTAATGGACCCCCATATTGACATTTTTAGTGCCCCGGGAGGTGGCGGTCCCGGGCGTGTGGGGGCCTCGAGCCCCCACACAGGTAAATTTATAATTAAATAATTAAAGAAGCCCCGGGGAGGTGGCGGTCCCGGGGCTGCGGGAGGGCCGAGAGCCCTCCCGCACCATTTATTTTTAAAGCCCGGGGGGTGGCGGTCCCCGGGGCTTGGGGGCCTTAGAGGCCCCCCACATATTATAAATACCCCCCATGCCCCCGGGACTTGGCCCACCCGGGGCCAATTAACAACGAGCGCGGGAGACCGCGCTTCGTTTTTTCTTTTTCGGCGGGATTCGCGCACCCTAAGCGCATCCCGACGATTTTTGTTGTTGTTGAAAAATGCTTTTTCTGCCCAGGGGTCCTTGTGGGACCCCCTGAGCAGACCTAGGGGGTCAGGGTGTTTCTACCCTGCCCCCTTTGTGCGTTTTGCGCACTTGTTTCTTTTTTTTTTTCTCGGCGGGATCCGCGCACCCTAAGCGCATCCAGCCATTTTGTCCCTCGGTTCTACCGAGGGACAAAATGGCTGCCAACACTTCCTGATTTGGAGTGTTGACAGCCACTTGACAGCCAATTAGCATACAGCTCGTGATCGGGAGGGTACGCGGACCCTACGCGCCCATAGATATATATGTGACTTTACTTTTGATTTTCTCAGGAACTACTGAACGGATTTACACCATTTAAGCAAAAGGCACGACACTGAACCAAGGGCTACCTCTTTGCCAAATTTGGTGTAATTCCGTTCAGCAGTTCGGGCTGTAGCTGCGACTAAAGGTTCCTATGGAAAAATGAATGGGGAAAACGCGTTTTGGGACCCCACTTTTTTCTCGGCCCCCGCTTGACGTATCACCCCGAGACTTTCAGGATAGGAGCGGACCGGAGCGCCCCAACAAGTTGGAAACTTTCGCGAAGATTCGTCAACCGACGCCAACGTTATTTCAAATAGAATGACGCGGATTTCCTATGGATAATAGGTCCTAACTATAACTATCTACTGGCGACCGCCAGTAGATATATATATATATATATATATATATATATATATATAGAGAGAGATAGATATAGATATATATTCTCTGCCTATCTATGCCTGTTGATCTGTTTATTTCGTGAACATCCATTGGTCTATTATCTTTATGGCACACAAACAGGATGCATTGGATCAAATTTACCTAAATTGTTAAAGAAAAGGTAAAGGAAAAAAAACTGATGCATGATCCTGGGTTACGTTTTGCTTCATATTCTCTCAGAGCTTTTTTTTTTTCTACATGTTTATTAATACAAATATGAAAGTATATTTAGGCATTTAACGACACAGATTGCTACACACGCTCTCACTTTACTGTTAAGGATCAGATGCCCAAAATGCAATTAAATTATTGCCCAATCGAATTGCACAGCGTGTCTTAAACGTTGTTTTAGATTACATCAGCCTCACCTTAGTAGCTTGCTGCTTTTAATTTATTTATCCCTGCTTGGGCTTTCTGTTGAGCCAATACGCCGTGAACATTCTGCATAAACCATGGTGCAATGAAATTTTAAGTAATTAGTCGCCATGCCTTCAACCTTTTGAACATAGTACATAATGGAATTAATATTATTACCCTAGACTGACACATTTTACAAATATATAGGACACATGAGGTTGGGCAAAGTGTAATATGCTATTTTATACTATCGATGTGGAGTGCCAAGACAGTCAAGGGGGGATGCTTTGAAGGGGTCACCCTGCCCTTTTCCTCCTTCAATAATGGTAATAAATAGCATTACTCTCCGTGCATCTATATATATGGTTTATGTAGTGTTTAGCTCGCATGTGCATTCATTGTAAACACAGACCAGAGAACAATTTCAATATATGCACCTACTGTGTAAAACTGTTCCATAGTATCATCCAGGTTCCCACCCATAACGTAACATGAGATTTGACCTCTGCTCTGTAATGACAAATGTCTACATCTGTGCGGATTACTGCACTTGCTCCAAATATGTTATTAGGTCGCAGTTATTTTCTCTGCGTGACATACATATTTTAATGTAACATTGCTCTTTGAAAATGTAGTTCTGGTGTATAGGACGTTTGAAGTGCTTCTATCAACAAGAGCAAGTAATACGATATGTGACTTTAAAACTCTGAAAACAATGAAAGGACAAATCAAGGGTTGTATGTAGTAAAATCGACTTTTAAAATGTTGACTACAATAAAGTCGAGTTGAATTTGTTCAGTTAATTTGCCGACCTTTATTATTGCCTATGACAGTTCCAAAACAACACATTTTAAAAGTTTTTATTGCATACATTATTTAATGTATCTATCTAATAATTCCTACATCATGGCTTTAAGTGGGCTGAAAAAAGTGGGGTGTCTCTAAAAGGGGCGTGGCCTATGTAGTTAAGTGCTTGGCTTAAACATGTAAACTAAATTTGAGATTCCCCTAGTGTGCCACTCAGCCGGAATCTTTTATGGTTCCTCTGAGCTTTCTGTTATTGCATCCAGCTAAATGATGCAACAACTGACATACACCTAAAACCACCCACGACAATTGGCTTTGTCATTGGTTGTTTTTTAAGATAAATAAAATGTAATATTAATAAAGTTTAATTCTGAATTTGTGAGACAGTGAATTGAACATTACTGAGGCCTGTAGAAGTGATCTTCAGAGTCTCATTCACTCCTGTTATGTTCGCTCTGTTAGATATTTGCACCCTTTTTCTCTCCACATATCATCCATTGCTTGTTTTACACGTCAACTCTTTCCGCTTCAGCACCCTCTTTTTACTCTCTCCTGAATGCACTTCCTTGCATCTCATTCACTTCATCCCTAAACAAACAATGCACTTGCTCACCTGTAAGAACTGATTTTTCTTTTACTTTTGTGTTGTCAATGTTTTTATACCTTTGTGCCTCCTTCACACACATTTGCACAGAATCACTATTGCAGCTGGAATAAGTGACCATTGCTCTGTGCACTCTTAAGGGAGGGGAAGGACTGGGTGAGCTTTGACCCACTGACAGTAACTGTGAAGAAACTCGCACTGCCTTCAGCCTCAACTCCAACGCTTCCCATTTGGCCCGTTTTAAATACCTTGAGGTGACGCAGTTCAAAGAATGCACCATACATGAGTAATATGCATCACGAACAAAAAATACAGAAACGCAGCACCGTGGAAATGATTAACATTCTTAGGAAATGCAAGATTAAATAAACAAGTGAAATATAAACAGTAACTGGATTGCTGACATAGTTACCTTAATGTTTTTTACATTCATTGTCCATTGATCTGAATATATGGCCCAAGAGGAACCCGTTTCAGTGTCTGTTTTTAATTACAACAGGTCTAAAGATCGGAGGGACCCATCCCACTTAAAGTCCCACCCTTCCTACCCTTTAATGCCTCCCATCCCTGAACACCACCACCCCTACTACTCCTTAATGGTACTCTTCACTGAAGCCTAAAAACCCCTCATGCTAGCTACCACTGAACCCTAATAATACAAACTACACCTTAACATTACCTTTCTCTGAATCCTCAGAAACCCTTACTACCCCTTACGCTGCTCTTCCCTGAATCCTAAAACCAATTACTAGTCCCTGACCCCTTCCCCACGTCCCGGTAAATGCTCCTTTCTACTTTATCAGGACAACATCCTTTTGCTCCTGCACCCAGTACACTTACCTTTGCCCTCTTAAGGCATTACATTTTTCTATTTTTTGGTAGCTTCAACTTTTTCACTCTATTTTTTATTATACAACATTTTTGACACAACTGCCATGCCATGAGGCACAGGGTCATGACTGATTTGGCTATGGCCAGGTCTAAACTGGGCTGGCATGGTGAGCAAAAGAATGATGGATTTAACCCAGATCTCTTGACTGGGGGTGAACGTTTTGATTTGTTCTGCATTCCGTCCATCAATTGTGTGTCTTTTGCTTTCTCGCCCTAAGTGCGCAGGGTATGCCCAGACGTGGGTCCCGGGCTCACTGTGCCACTGGATCCCAGCTATCCTGGCTGATGAGGGTGAAACCCCCAAACCGGTCCTAGGATGCTTGTTTCCGGTCCAGGGAGGACCTGGCTTGGCAGTTCGGGCTGGACTGTTCCCATGAGGCACAGGGTCATGACTGATTTGCATATGGCCAGGTCTAAACTGGGGTGGCATGGTGAGCAAAAGAATGATGGATTTAACCCAGATCTCTGAACTGGGGGTGAATGTTTTGATTTGTTCTGCATTCAGTCCATCAATTGTGTGTCTTTTACAACTTTTTTGCAGTCTACATTTCCCCCACAATATTTTTACCATACATTTTTAAGGCAAATCAACTCTAAGACTGAGGGATCGACCCAGAGGTTAAATATTTGTATAGCAAAAATAAAGAATAAAGCAGGCTGAGGAACCAAAATGGAGCGAGCCTACGAAAAATAGTATTATATTTTTTATATGATTTTGTTCATCTACTTATTTCTCCACTCGTTGCACAAAAATCTCCAATTTCTTTGAAAATCATAGGTTTACGTGCGTGGCATGCGCTACATGTCCCATGCATTCCCTGAAAATATGAATGTATGCAGATGTTTAGGAAACATTCCCACCATTAATCCATATTTGCTCCTATGTTATCAACCTTATGTTTGCAATATTTTCAAATGTGCATTTAGATTGGGGAAATCATTGTGAACATTTAGGAATATGATCTAAATTCAAACTTAGTATGTATGCTCAAACATTCCAATGGCCATCCCCACATCTACGTATGACTTTCCCCTCACCAATGCCTTTCTCAGACTTCCAACCGTGAAGTATCTGGGCAACTGCCAGAGTTTTTGAAACTATAAGTTTCATTTGCAACTGTATTTGCAACTGTAAACATCTGAAGATCATGGTTCTGTAAGTCAGAATCTGTGATTTACTGCCACAAATGGACGTTTTGAGCCCCTAAGGGGAAAAAATAGGTGTCCAAAAATTCTGAGGATTGAGGGCAGGGCTTGTTTTCTGATTTTGGAATAATAATGGAAGTGTTTGTGTTATTTAGTTGACATTTTTTTCTCTGTTTGCTAGAATGATTCTTGATGGTCCCATCTGTCATCTCAATAACATACCCATATGGGTTCTCACGAAATGCAGCTCTGAAGTTTTGTGTGTGCATATGGAGGTGTTTCTTCGAACCCTTCTACAAACAGAGGTCACCAGTTTTTCGCCATGTTTATGCATACTAAGCTGCTAGGGGAAATATTTTGCACATCTATGATTTAGGATTCCTGCCAGGGGTCAAGTGGCAAAAATTCTCTTTGTGGAGTTAGATTTGAAAAACAAGGGTGAGGGTTACATTCCGAGTCTGAACGAGGCATGACTTTAATTTATCATAGTAGTTTTGAGGTGATAACATGGTAAATTTGGGTGTCATATTTGTAACCCACCCTATATGCCTAAGGGTTATTCGCCCACAGGAAAACTGGTTAGGCAACTGTTCCTCCCTCTCTATCCGCGACACCAACCTGTCTAGCTGACTAAATGAGCAGCGCCTCTCGTGTGTCCACCATTTGTCCTTCAAAGCCGGCTTCCCCTTTGAAGCTCCCCTTATGGGCTCACACACTTTTTGGGCTTCCTGCCATGGAGAGGTATCACATCTTCCAACGGCAAGTTCCTATTGTGTCCTTTCCTGGGAGTCATTTACACATACCCCATAGGTTCCTAGTGTGTCTTTTCCTGGGAGTCATCCACACATACCCCAGGAGGGAAGAAGGCTGTCTCATGGCCAGCAACCGCAAATGGCCACTGGAAAACTTAGGCAACAGAGAGGCAACTTTCTAAAGTTGCCATTTACTAACAAATTACATTTATTTTGACTTGTGCATCAAGTCAGGTTTAATTTAACAATTCTTTTGATATCTTGAAGTGCCAACTTAAGTAGTCCCATTTCAGGAGTTGGCACAGCTGAGTTGTCCATGTGTAACCCTGAACTTGCCAATTGGGCTACTAGCCTTTCTACAGTAAAAACAACTTTTTTTTACTGCAAGTACACATAAAACAAGTTCTGCTTTTTGATATACAGCACCCTGCCTTAGGGCTCGATAGGCCTACCCTTGGGGTGACCTATATATATATTAAAAAAGGAAGGTCGGGACTTTGTCATTAGTTTAAATGGCAAAGACGAGTTAGCAGTTTGGAACTGTCCTCCCAGTCTGCATTGACATCTGGGAGACATGCTTGGTCACACTCATGGTGGCGCAATAAGTTCTGCAGTACACGAGGGGCACTTTAACTTACAGGACGTGGGTACCTCTGGTACCAACTAGGGGCTTATAAGTAAGTTAACCTATGCCAGTTGGGTGTAAGCCAATTAAACATGCACTTTCAAGTGTTAGAGCACTGCCACTGAGGTCTGGTTGGCAAGCCTTGGAGCACTCTCAGCGTAAAAAAAAAACAGTAGCCTCAGTCCAAAACTTTGGGGTGATCATGCGAAAAGAGCCATTTCCTTACACAAGGTAAATTAATCTGTGGGAAATGCACTCTTTTAAGTTTTGAAACCGCAATTGGTTAATGTATGTACTGCAGATGTCTATTTGTGAGACGAGAGAGTCACAGAATTGAATCCTGGATGATGCAGGGGGGAATTACGGGCTTGTTATGTATACTGCTACAAGGTTCCAACTTGTAACAGAAAGCACTGTGAATATGTAAGTTATTATTTGAATACCTTATTACACACAATATAAGATGGTCTGCCACAAACTGATTATTGCCTGATTTACAGTCTAGTAGAGAGGGTATTTGGTGATAAAGGCGATGGAGTACCTTCCCTGCCAAACTGAAGGTCTGTCCCCCTGATTTACATGACCAGGTGCGATAGTATATGTGAGAAGTTGGCCTGGCATATGCTGTCCACTAATTATAGTGGGCACCTTGCACCAGTCCAAATCGACTCTTATGGTAGGTAGGTTAAAGACAACCTTATTGAAAGCTATCCTAGTGGTAGCTATGGAGAGCAGCCTTCAGGCTAAGTCTTGAAGGAATGTAAAGCAGCTTGTTTTACCAGTCTATAATCTCTTGAGTGACCAAATGAAAGAGCACCACACCAGGTATATATTCAAAATATATGTATTTATTACTAAACACACTCCTCTAGTCTCTTTATGAGGCTAGAGTTCGAAAGTACATAGGTTATAAGATCTTAAATCACAGTAATAGCACAAATACACGTTTGGGCCCTAGGGGCGTACCAAACCATATACCAATAAAGTGGTATGCGAACCACGACTGAACTAGACACTAGGCCTAGAGCCTCTAGAAGTGCTTGGACCACAAGGAACCACCCAAGGTAGTGACACAGGGGACCCACGGGAGACGCGTGCAGTGTAAATACACAACCGCGATACGCCGTTAACTTCTATGGAGAAAGTCGGGATCGGGAAAATAGAGGAAAGGGACACTTAAAATAGGACTAGGACAAAACCCTTTGAGATCTAGGACTTTGAAGAGTCTCTACCCACGGGAGCACCGGAGTACTCGTGTTACCTCACCCAGGGAAGCCGGGTGCATAGGTGCCTTTCGGGGTCAGGTTTCGTCGTCGTTTCGTATGGCGATCTGCTGCAAAGTGCTGCTGGCGACCAGGAGAAAAGTGTCCGGTTGGATCCAAGAGTGGATCGGAGTTCTGAAGAACCTGAAAGCAGAGGGGACAGAGTCTGGGTCACTAGCCAGTGACCAGGAAGGCGATGGACAGATGCCCACCGAAGTCGAGTGCTTCAGGTGCGGTGACGGTCGTCTTGACTCTTCAGCCACGAGGTCCGGGAGGCGTTGTCGGCGACCAGGAGCAGGATTCGGGCTGGTGCTCGATGTCTGTCGAGTGCTGAGGTGTCGGCGACCGGATTGGACCCAACAAGCCTTGGCAACGGCAGAGTTCTTAGCATCTTGCTTCTTGGTTTCCCCACCTTGGTTCTGTACCTTCTGCTTCACCCTGGTTCTGACCCATTTGTCTGCCTTCTTTCCCAATTCTTGGGGAGAGGTCAGATCAGAGTCAACCAGGTACTGATGCAACAGCTGATTTTGACAGTTATTAAGAATCTGCTCCCTCATTATCAGATTATACAATCCTGAGAAGTCACACACCTTACTGCCCATCAACCAGCCTTCCAGAGCCTTGGCAGAACAATCCACATAGTCTACCCAGTCTTGAGTCTGTGCTTTTTGGGTGTCTCTGAACTTCAACCTGTACTGTTCAGTGGTTAGGCCAAACCCATCAATAAGAGCACTCTTCAAGACCTTGTAATTGTCAGCATCCTCCTCTCTAACAGTGAGGAGCTTATCTCTACCTTTGTCAGCAAAGGAGAGCCACAAGATTGCTGCCCACTGCTCCTGAGGGACCTTCTGTACTTTACAAGCCCTCTCTAAAGCAGTTATCCATTTGTGGATATCATCCCCACTCTGGTAGGGAGGGACAATCTTGCTCAGGTTCCTATGGTCATAGGACCTTTCCCTATCTCTAGGGACATGGCTGCCACCATGGGACTCTAGTCCCAACTTTCTTCTCTCTCTAAGGAGATCTAGGGATTCTCTATCTAAAGCCAATTGCTTCTTCCTGATCTCTAGTTGAGTTTCCTCATACTGGACCAGTCTCTTTCTTCTCTCATGAGAGGATTCCCTCCTGTGAGAAGAAACAGAGCTCCCTATGGAGGTGCCAGAGTGGTTAGACTCCTGAGAAGGAGACCTAGACTTTCTGAGCACACTCATAATCCTTCCTGGGGGACAAAGGTGTGGTTCTCCAGATCCTCATCTTCATCTTCCCCAGAAGGGATTGGGTTTTCCAGGTCAGGGTCATTGTCACCCTCCTGGTCAGTTTCAGAGGGGGCTGGGGTTGTGGTACCCCTGGCCCCTTCCTCATCTGCTGGCCCACCCTCTGCTCCTACCCCTTCAGTCTCTGAGGACTTACTAAGATCATAAGCCACCAGCAACTCCTGGAGGTGTTGGGTGGTGGGACTTTGGCCTGTCCTTAATTTCCTCACGTTACACAAAGCTCTCAATTCCAAGAATGGGAGTGTGTCATACTTGGAGGGTGGAAGCTCCAGGGCTTCCTGCAAGGCATCTTTGGATCCTGCTTTTAAAGACATTACTAGTGTGGTGTGGTGTATGCACTACCTACTCTAGTGTGGCCTACTAAACTCTCTTGAGTTGTAGAAAGGGTTGTGCTATCCCTTAACACACAACTCTAAGTTCAGTAGAACTTACTGTTATTGTAAGCTTAAATTATATGTACCTTAGGTACCTTTAGTGGTTTTCAGTTGATCAATTCAATTGAGATTATCTGGTAAAACAATAGCAAGCTGGAATCCCACACGCTGCACACCAATGTGAGAAGTTGGCCTGGCATATGCTGTCCACTAATTATAGTGGGCACCTTGCACCAGTCCAAATCGACTCTTATGGTAGGTAGGTTAAAGACAACCTTATTGAAAGCTATCCTAGTGGTAGCTATGGAGAGCAGCCTTCAGGCTAAGTCTTGAAGGAATGTAAAGCAGCTTGTTTTACCAGTCTATAATCTCTTGAGTGACCAAATGAAAGAGCACCACACCAGGTATATATTCAAAATATATGTATTTATTACTAAACACACCCCTCTAGTCTCTTTATGAGGCTAGAGTTCGAAGTACATAGGTTATAAGATCTTAAATCACAGTAATAGCACAAATACACGTTTGGGCCCTAGGGGCGTACCAAACCATATACCAATAAAGTGGTATGCGAACCACGACTGAACTAGACACTAGGCCTAGAGCCTCTAGAAGTGCTTGGACCACAAGGAACCACCCAAGGTAGTGACACAGGGGACCCACGGGAGACGCGTGCAGTGTAAATACACAACCGCGATACGCCGTTAACTTCTATGGAGAAAGTCGGGATCGGGAAAATAGAGGAAAGGGACACTTAAAATAGGACTAGGACAAAACCCTTTGAGATCTAGGACTTTGAAGAGTCTCTACCCACGGGAGCACCGGAGTACTCGTGTTACCTCACCCAGGGAAGCCGGGTGCATAGGTGCCTTTCGGGGTCAGGTTTCGTCGTCGTTTCGTATGGCGATCTGCTGCAAAGTGCTGCTGGCGACCAGGAGAAAAGTGTCCGGTTGGATCCAAGAGTGGATCGGAGTTCTGAAGAACCTGAAAGCAGAGGGGACAGAGTCTGGGTCACTAGCCAGTGACCAGGAAGGCGATGGACAGATGCCCACCGATGTCGAGTGCTTCAGGTGCGGTGACGGTCGTCTTGACTCTTCAGCCACGAGGTCCGGGAGGCGTTGTCGGCGACCAGGAGCAGGATTCGGGCTGGTGCTCGATGTCTGTCGAGTGCTGAGGTGTCGGCGACCGGATTGGACCCAACAAGCCTTGGCAACGGCAAGTCTCGAGTAAGATGTAGATCGTCGATGATGCAGACCAGCAAGGTCTGGGGAACTCACCCAGCGAGGGTAAGTGAGGGCAGGCCTGGAGCAACCAGGATGCCAAGTAAAGAAAAGATTGGCCTTCGTTAAGGGCTACTAGCCAACGGGCTAGCGACCGCGAAGGAGCCTCGTGACGCCGCATGTGGAGCTGGCTTACAGGACACTCGTGGAGTGGGGGCCAGTGATCTTCGGTGCAGGTGGTGCTGGAGGCTAGGGCTACTCGGAGCCCAAAGCACGACTTCTTGGGAGACCAAGAAGGTGGTGCACTTGCAAGTGTGCTCGGTGTCCAGGGGTCACGGTCTCAAGTCACCCACGATAGCCACGGGCCTCAGCTTTGCTGGGGACTCAGGGTAGCCTCGGGGAAGTCTGAGAATCCACCTCTGGTGATGCGATGACTTCGGCGTCCGACGGGAGCTTCAGTGATGCGAACCGGACAGATGCTTCTTTGGTGCCTGCCAAGCAGGGGAGTCACTCCTTGACCCCAAGGGAGATTCTTCAGTCCTCTAATCTTGTCGTAGAGCGTCGAAGGTCCAGGATTCAGTTTCAGAGTTTCGTCCAGGTATAATCTAAAGTCCTAAGGACTGGGTTCCTACCTTTATTCTAAAAATAGGGGATGGACTACTCTGTGGCCCCACCTATGGGTGGGTCAGGGCAGAGGGGTGGCTACACCCCTTTCCCTTTGTCCAGTTCGCGCCAAAGCAGGGACTGCGAGCCCCTGATCCGGTTTGAACTGGGGTATGCACAGGGACACCAAATGTGCCCCCAGTGCAGGACTTCAAAGCACCCGAAAGTGCTCCCGCCCAGCCCCAATACACATTGTCCTGTCTGGGGAGGTGGTCACACCTCCCTGGGACAGGAAACCTATTGTCCAGGCCTCCCCTGCTGGAGTTTCGTCCAGCAGCAGGAGGCCAGACTCGTGTCTGTGGCAGCAGCATCCATTTTGTGATGCCAGGGCTCTGGAAAGAAGTTACCGGACTTGTCAGAGTTAACATGCCTTTCCCTCTAGAAGGGTGGAATGCTATCCCCGCCGCCAGGACTGGCGGGGGGTAGTATTCCAAGATGTTTGACACCAAACACGACATGTTTAGGTGCAGCCATTCCAAAGTTAGCATTTTACCGCGAGGATATAATGCGCTTAAGAGTATATGGTCAGGCTGCACTACAAACAGCATCAGAGATGGTCTCTGAACGCTGCAGAGGGGCCCTGCTCATGCAGGGGCACCCTCTCACATAGGAACCATGCACTCTGCCTTTAGGATTGATAAGGCCTGCCTTAGGAGTGACTTATAGGTTTATATGTGTGTATGCTTTTAGTGATATAGGTAACCTATACCACAGTAAGGGGTGCATGCACCACCTTACCCAGGCTGCAGTAGCAGACCTGTGGTGTCAGTTTGGATGGCCTTCCAGGGGTGGCATAATATATGCTGCAGCCCCTGGCAGGCCTCTGAGGTACCTATGCCCTTGGTACATAGTATACCATATACTAGGGTCTTATAAGGGCACTCCAGATCCCAATCAGTGATGTGCCTAAGGCACATGGAGACCCTTTTAAAGAGGAAACAGCTAGGCTGGGGTTCTGAATAGCAGGGCCCCAGCCAGACTAATGTCGAAAACCAGTGAAGCATCAGCAAAAAGTGGGGGTACCCATGTGAAGCAGATCCTACTCTCCTACACAACCCCCCCAAACGTAGGGACATTAAACTAACCTTGCCCAGTTAAGTCTTCATGTTCTAAGTGGAAATACCTAGAGAGTCCATCTGCATTCGCATGGTTACTCCCAGGCCTATGTTCCACTGTAAAGTCCATCCCCTGTAGGGAAATGGACCACCTAAGCAGTTTGGGGTTTTCACCCTTCATTTGTTTTAGCCATAAGAGGGGCTTATGGTCTGTCTGAACCAGGAAGTGTGTACCAAACAAGTATGGCCTCAACTTCTTCAGAGCCCAGACCACAGCAAAGGCCTCCCTCTCTATGGCTGACCAACGTTTCTCTCTAGGGGTCAGCCTTCTGCTAATAAAAGCTACTGGCTGATCCTGACCTTCTTCATTCAATTGTGACAGTACAGCCCCTACCCCCAATTCAGATGCATCTGTTTGAACAATGAACTTCTTGGAGTAATCAGGACTCTGCAGAATTGGAGCAGTGCACATGGCCTGCTTGAGGTCATCAAATGCCTTTTGACAGCTAACTGTCCACTGAACCTTTTTGGGCATTTTCTTAGAAGTTAAGTCATTCAAGGGTGTCACTATTGATCCATACCCCTTGACAAATCTCCTATAGTACCCAGTCAGGCCTAAGAAGGCTCTCACCTGAGTCTGGGTAGTGGGAGCAGTCCAGTCCATGATGGTCTGGATCTTCCTCTGCAAAGGTTGAACCTGGCCTCCACCCACAAGGTGGCCCAGGTACACAACCTGACTCTGCCCTATCTGGCACTTAGTGGCCTTGATAGTCAGGCCTGCCTTTTGCAGGGCCTGTAAAACATTCCTGAGGTGGACCAGGTGATCCTCCCAGGTGGAGCTAAAGACAGCAATATCATCTAGATAAGCTGCACTATAGGCTTCCAGTCCTGTGAGAACTGTGTTCACCAACCTCTGGAAAGTGGCAGGTGCATTTTTCAGACCAAATCGCAATACCACAAATTGATAATGCCCACTAGGGGTTGAAAATGCTGTTTTGGGCTTTGCAGTATCAGCTAGTCTGATCTGCCAGTAGCCAGCTGTTAGGTCAAATGTGCTGAGATATTTGGCAGAGGCCAAAGTATCTATGAGCTCATCTGCCCTGGGTATGGGATGGGCATCAGTCCTAGTGACTGCATTGAGACCCCTGTAGTCTACACAAAACCTCATCTCTCTTTTCCCACCACTGGTGTGAGGTTTCGGTACCAGGACTACTGGACTAGCCCAAGGGCTATCTGAGGGTTCAATTACTCCCAACTCCAACATTTTCTGGACTTCAGTCCTGATACAGTCCCTGACATGGTCAGGTTGCCTATAAATCTTGTTTTTAATAGGCAGACTGTCCCCAGTGTCCACTTCATGAGTGCACCAGGTGGTCTGACTGGGTGTCAGTGAAAACATATGTCTAAACTGATTGAGGACTTGCCTGCAATCAGTTTGTTGCTGGGTAGTGAGGCTGCCTGCCAAGGCTACACCATCAACTGACCCATCGTCAGGGTTCTGTGAGAGCAGGTCAGGGAGTGGGTCACTCTCTTCCTCCTGCCCTTCATCAGTAGCCATGAGCAAGCCCATGTCTGCCCTGTCCACATATGGCTTTAGTCTGTTGACATGGAGAACCCTTTGGGGACTCCTGGGTGTTCCCAGGTCCACTAAGTAAGTGACCTCACCCTTCTGCTCAACAATAGTGTGGGGTCCACTCCATTTGTCTTGGAGAGCTGCTGGGGCCACTGGCTCCAACACCCACACCTTCTGTCCTGGCTGGTACACAGTCAGAACAGCCTTTTGGTCATGCCAGGCTTTCTGAAGTTCCTGGCTAGCCTCAAGGTTTTTGGTTGCCTTTTTCATGTACTCAGCCATCCTGGAGCGGAGACCAAGTACATAGTACACTATATCTTGCTTTGGGGGCTTGAGAGGTAACTCCCATCCTTCCTTCACCAAGCACAGTGGACCCCTCACAGGGTGGCCAAACAGAAGTTCAAAAGGGCTGTAACCAACCCCCTTCTGAGGCACCTCCCTATATGCGAATAAAAGGCAGGGCAAGAGTATGTCCCATCTACGCCTAAGCTTTTCTGGGAGCCCTTTAATCATGCCCTTCAAGGTTTTGTTGAATCTCTCAACTAAACCATTGCATTGTGGGTGATAGGGTGTGGTGAACTTATAAGTCACTCCACACTCCTTCCACATTGCTTTTAAGTACCCAGACATGAAGTTAGCACCCCTGTCTGATACTACCTCCTTAGGAAAGCCCACTCTTGAGAAGATTCCCAGGAGGGCCCTTGCCACCACAGGTGCTGTAGTGGTCCTGAGGGGAATAGCTTCTGGGTACCTGGTGGCATGATCCACTACCACCAGGATAAACCTGTGCCCAGAGGCTGTTTGGGGATCCATGGGACCAACAATGTCAATCCCTACCCTCTCAAAGGGCACCCCCACCACAGGTAGTGGTATCAGGGGGCCTTTGTAGTGCCACCTGCTTTGCCACTGGCTTGGCAGGTTACACAGGAGCGACAAAACTCCTTACTGTCTTCAGACATGTGGGGCCAGTGAAAGTGAGGGACAATTCTGTCCCAAGTCTTGTTCTGGCCCAGGTGTCCTGCTAAGGGAATATCATGGGCTAGGGTCAATAGGAAGCCCCTGAACTTCAAAGGTATTACCAACCTCCTGGTAGCACCAGGCTTGGGGTCTCTACTCTCTGAGTACAGGAGTCCATCATCCCAATACACTGTATGGGGACCACTAGCTTTCCCAGCAGCCTCAGCAGCAGCTTGCTGTCTGAGGGGTTCAAGGGAGGGGCAGCTCTGCTGCTCCTGGCTCAGATCTGCCCTAGAAGGTCCCCCTGTCCCCAAGAACTCAACCTGGTCAGGTTCCAGTTCCTCTGGGACAGTTCCTTCTTCAGGGCTGAGATCATCCCCCTCAAGGGACTGATCTTCCTCCTGAGCCAAGGGGGAAGGCACTGCCTTAACCCTACTACTCCTCCTCTTGGAAGGCACTTGGTCCATTCTTCCAGAATCCAAGGCCTGTTCAGTGCTAGACATTTTGGCTTGTGACCTGGTCACAGCAAACACATCTGCAGGGATCCCCAGCATTTCTGCATGGGTCCTGAGCTCCACTTCTGCCCAAGCAGAAGTCTCTAAGTCATTGCCAAGCAAGCATTCGACTGGTAGGTTTGCACTTACCACAACCTTCTTAAGGCCAGTTACCCCTCCCCAGGAGAAGTTAACAATTGCCAGAGTATGGTCTGTTCTGACATTGCTAGCATTGGTCACTTGGTACATTTCACCAAGCATAACTTGCCCAGGTAGCACAAGGTCTTGTGTCACCATGGTGACACTTGCCCCTGTGTCCCTAAATGCCAAAGCCTCTCGTCCATTGATTAAAGGCTGTTGTCTGTACTTGCCCAGATTACTGGGACTCATAGAGGAGGGCACATCCATGCCTTCATCACAGACTAACACAGCCTGAGTCAGTTCTCTAACTAGGTGAGAGCCCAACTCAGTTCCCAGGGTGAACCCTACTAAACCCTTTGCTGGAGCACTTCCACCAACTGTACTAGGGGGAACAGGTGCCTTAGGGGCATTGGTGGGTGCTGGACTGGAGTCTTTGGACTTGGTGCAATCACTGGTCCAGTGGGTCTTTTGCTTACAGACCTTGCACCATGGTTTTCTTTGGCCTTTACCCTTGGTAGACTGGGAATCCCCACCAGAAGAAGATTTTTGGGGGCCTGATGAAGACTTTTGATCTTTACCCTTCTCCCCACCCTTGTCAGAGTTCTTAGCATCTTGCTTCTTGGTTTCCCCACCTTGGTTCTGTACCTTCTGCTTCACCCTGGTTCTGACCCATTTGTCTGCCTTCTTTCCCAATTCTTGGGGAGAGGTCAGATCAGAGTCAACCAGGTACTGATGCAACAGCTGATTTTGACAGTTATTAAGAATCTGCTCCCTCATTATCAGATTATACAGTCCTGAGAAGTCACACACCTTACTGCCCATCAACCAGCCTTCCAGAGCCTTGGCAGAACAATCCACATAGTCTACCCAGTCTTGAGTCTGTGCTTTTTGGGTGTCTCTGAACTTCAACCTGTACTGTTCAGTGGTTAGGCCAAACCCATCAATAAGAGCACTCTTCAAGACCTTGTAATTGTCAGCATCCTCCTCTCTAACAGTGAGGAGCTTATCTCTACCTTTGTCAGCAAAGGAGAGCCACAAGATTGCTGCCCACTGCTCCTGAGGGACCTTCTGTACTTTACAGGCCCTCTCTAAAGCAGTTATCCATTTGTGGATATCATCCCCACTCTGGTAGGGAGGGACAATCTTGCTCAGGTTCCTATGGTCATAGGACCTTTCCCTATCTCTAGGGACATGGCTGCCACCATGGGACTCTAGTCCCAACTTTCTTCTCTCTCTAAGGAGATCTAGGGATTCTCTATCTAAAGCCAATTGCTTCTTCCTGATCTCTAGTTGAGTTTCCTCATACTGGACCAGTCTCTTTCTTCTCTCATGAAAGGATTCCCTCCTGTGAGAAGAAACAGAGCTCCCTATGGAGGTGCCAGAGTGGTTAGACTCCTGAGAAGGAGACCTAGACTTTCTGAGCACAGTCATAATCCTTCCTGGGGGGACAAAGGTGTGGTTCTCCAGATCCTCATCTTCATCTTCCCCAGAAGGGATTGGGTTTTCCAGGTCAGGGTCATTGTCACCCTCCTGGTCAGTTTCAGAGGGGGGGCTGGGGGTTGTGGTACCCCTGGCCCCTTCCTCATCTGCTGGCCCACCCTCTGCTCCTACCCCTTCAGTCTCTGAGGACTTACTAAGATCATAAGCCACCAGCAACTCCTGGAGGTGTTGGGTGGTGGGACTTTGGCCTGTCCTTAATTTCCTCACGTTACACAAAGCTCTCAATTCCAAGAATGGGAGTGTGTCATACTTGGAGGGTGGAAGCTCCAGGGCTTCATGCAAGGCATCTTTGGATCCTGCTTTTAAAGACATTACTAGTGTGGTGTGGTGTATGCACTACCTACTCTAGTGTGGCCTACTAAACTCTCTTGAGTTGTAGAAAGGGTTGTGCTATCCCTTAACACACAACTCTAAGTTCAGTAGAACTTACTGTTATTGTAAGCTTAAATTATATGTACCTTAGGTACCTTTAGTGGTTTTCAGTTGATCAATTCAATTGAGATTATCTGGTAAAACAATAGCAAGCTGGAATCCCACACGCTGCACACCAATGTGAGAAGTTGGCCTGGCATATGCTGTCCACTAATTATAGTGGGCACCTTGCACCAGTCCAAATCGACTCTTATGGTAGGTAGGTTAAAGACAACCTTATTGAAAGCTATCCTAGTGGTAGCTATGGAGAGCAGCCTTCAGGCTAAGTCTTGAAGGAATGTAAAGCAGCTTGTTTTACCAGTCTATAATCTCTTGAGTGACCAAATGAAAGAGCACCACACCAGGTATATATTCAAAATATATGTATTTATTACTAAACACACCCCTCTAGTCTCTTTATGAGGCTAGAGTTCGAAGTACATAGGTTATAAGATCTTAAATCACAGTAATAGCACAAATACACGTTTGGGCCCTAGGGGCGTACCAAACCATATACCAATAAAGTGGTATGCGAACCACGACTGAACTAGACACTAGGCCTAGAACCTCTAGAAGTGCTTGGACCACAAGGAACCACCCAAGGTAGTGACACAGGGGACCCACGGGAGACGCGTGCAGTGTAAATACACAACCGCGATACGCCGTTAACTTCTATGGAGAAAGTCGGGATCGGGAAAATAGAGGAAAGGGACACTTAAAATAGGACTAGGACAAAACCCTTTGAGATCTAGGACTTTGAAGAGTCTCTACCCACGGGAGCACCGGAGTACTCGTGTTACCTCACCTAGGGAAGCCGGGTGCATAGGTGCCTTTCGGGGTCGGGTTTCGTCGTCGTTTCGTATGGCGATCTGCTGCAAAGTGCTGCTGGCGACCAGGAGAAAAGTGTCCGGTTGGATCCAAGAGTGGATCGGAGTTCTGAAGAACCTGAAAGCAGAGGGGACAGAGTCTGGGTCACTAGCCAGTGACCAGGAAGGCGATGGACAGATGCCCACCGATGTCGAGTGCTTCAGGTGCAGTGACGGTCGTCTTGACTCTTCAGCCACGAGGTCCGGGAGGCGTTGTCGGCGACCAGGAGCAGGATTCGGGCTGGTGCTCGATGTCTGTCGAGTGCTGAGGTGTCGGCGACCGGATTGGACCCAACAAGCCTTGGCAACGGCAAGTCTCGAGTAAGATGTAGATCGTCGATGATGCAGACCAGCAAGGTCTGGGGAACTCACCCAGCGAGGGTAAGTGAGGGCAGGCCTGGAGCAACCAGGATGCCAAGTAAAGAAAAGATTGGCCTTCGTTAAGGGCTACTAGCCAACGGGCTAGCGACCGTGAAGGAGCCTCGTGACGCCGCACGTGGAGCTGACTTACAGGACACTCGTGGAGTGGGGGCCAGTGATCTTCGGTGCAGGTGGTGCTGGAGGCTAGGGCTACTCGGAGCCCAAAGCACGACTTCTTGGGAGACCCAGAAGGTGGTGCACTTGCAAGTGTGCTCGGTGTCCAGGGGTCACAGTCTCAAGTCACCCACGATAGCCACGGGCCTCAGCTTTGCTGGGGACTCAGGGTAGCCTCGGGAAGTCTGAGAATCCACCTCTGGTGATGCGATGACTTCGGCGTCCGACGGGAGCTTCAGTGATGCGAACCGGACAGATGCTTCTTTGGTGCCTGCCAAGCAGGGGAGTCACTCCTTGACCCCAAGGGAGATTCTTCAGTCCTCTAATCTTCTCGTAGAGCGTCGAAGGTCCAGGATTCAGTTTCAGAGTTTCGTCCAGGTATAATCTAAAGTCCTAAGGACTGGGTTCCTACCTTTATTCTAAAAATAGGGGATGGACTACTCTGTGGCCCCACCTATGGGTGGGTCAGGGCAGAGGGGTGGCTACACCCCTTTCCCTTTGTCCAGTTCGTGCCAAAGCAGGGGCTGCGAGCCCCTGATCCGGTTTGAACTGGGGTATGCACAGGAACACCAAATGTGCCCCCAGTGCAGGACTTCAAAGCACCCGAAAGTGCTCCCGCCCAGCCCCAATACACATTGTCCTGTCTGGGGAGGTGGTCACACCTCCCTGGGACAGGAAACCTATTGTCCAGGCCTCCCCTGCCGGAGTTTCGTCCAGCAGCAGGAGGCCAGACTCGTGTCTGTGGCAGCAGCATCCATTTTGTGATGCCAGGGCTCTGGAAAGAAGTTACCGGACTTGTCAGTGTTAACATGCCTTTCCCTCTAGAAGGGTGGAATGCTACCCCCGCCGCCAGGATTGGCGGGGGGTAGTATTCCAAGATGTTTGACACCAAACACGACATGTTTAGGTGCAGCCATTCCAAAGTTAGCATTTTACCGCGAGGATATAATGCGCTTAAGAGTATATGGTCAGGCTGCACTACAAACAGCATCAGAGATGGTCTCCGAACGCTGCAGAGGGGCCCTGCTCATGCAGGGGCACCCTCTCACATAGGAACCATGCACTCTGCCTTTAGGATTGATAAGGCCTGCCTTAGGAGTGACTTATAGGTTTATATGTGTGTATGCTTTTAGTGATATAGGTAACCTATACCACAGTAAGGGGTGCATGCACCACCTTACCCAGGCTGCAGTAGCAGGCCTGTGGTGTCAGTTTGGATGGCCTTCCAGGGGTGGCATAATATATGCTGCAGCCCCTGGCAGGCCTCTGAGGTACCTATGCCCTTGGTACATAGTATACCATATACTAGGGTCTTATAAGGGCACTCCAGATCCCAATCAGTGATGTGCCTAAGGCACATGGAGACCCTTTTAAAGAGGAAACAGCTAGGCTGGGGTTCTGAATAGCAGGGCCCCAGCCAGACTAATGTCGAAAACCAGTGAAGCATCAGCAAAAAGTGGGGGTACCCATGTGAAGCAGATCCTACTCTCCTACAGTATACTATAAATCAGAGTGTGCGCCAGTCAAGTCCCTATGTTGTGCTGAAAGCAAGAACGCCTAGGCAATTTGATTACTACTGCTCAAAAACACAAAGATATCTTATAAAGGCCCTTAAAATGGTACAGAAAAATACTGAACATGTTAATAATAGTTGGACAGATTATAAGAGGGCAGGAGATGCGTGCAAGTTGCTATTAGCCGCAAGCTCACTTAAAGATAATTGAGCATTTTGGCAGAAGGTTAATTACCTGTACTTCAGTGACTGTCCAGAGTACGGCCTTGACACAGGAATCCTGTTTGATATTTGGGCAGACCATTTCATCCAGATCTACAGTGATATTACTAAATCCGGATGCAAAGATCACAGGTAGGGGCACCGAAGCAATGGGACAATACGAAGGGCTTAGCATTAAGCTACATGAAGAGGTGGCTGGTGCCAAAAAGTTAAATCCCCGGTTCCTGATTGGGTCCCTGCAGATCTAGTTAAGGAAAGTATTGTGGGGGGGCGTGGCTACGACGCGCTGCAAGATGGCCGCCTGTTGAAGGGGCTCTGCAGGCCATGCTCGTACATCCTGCAAATACCATCGTTTGAGCCTACTCCAATTTGCTTAAATCGCCGGCATCGCTGGCGCATCAGACCGAGAGGGTGTGGAGGAAGAATCCGCTTTCTCGGACGCTGGGAAACCATCCTACTGCCGCAGCGGAGCTGAGACCGGGGCGACACCGAAAATGGCCGCCACCTGCCTTGCGGCCGCTGCGTAGTTTGGACGGCCGTGTGGTGAGCCCTGCGGTGGAGGACTGCCTGCGAGGCGCCGCTGGAGGCCCTGCCTGCTGGTGCCCAGAGCTGCTAGCCGGAGACTCGCCGAGACGCCCGGAGGCTGGGGGTGAGCCGGCGGTCCGGACCTGATGCATGAGGCCTACCTGGGGCCTACTTGAGACCGAGCCACTGCTGAAGTGGCTGGGACCGCCGACGGCCCTGCGGCTGCTGCACGGCGCCGACGGCTGGGAGCCTGGAGCGGGCTCTGCTGGGGGCCTACCTACCGGGGACCACGAGTTGATGGCTGATCATCGGAGCTGCCTGCACGGGAGGCGCCGCGTCGCCTGGTGACTGGGGAAGCGACGGAGACCTGAGCCTGCTGCTATCG